>MEIZ01000437.1:26922-41673 GCA_001723225.1 Globodera ellingtonae | reverse complement strand
TTTTTTGGTCGGTCATAAATGAGGCTTTTTCGCCCTGCCAAATGGGGCTTTAAAAATTTTCATTTGGGAGGCCCTGGTAAAAACCTTAACACGGACGGAATTTTCCTAATCAATGATTCACAATTTTCCCCGGTTATTCACCGGCAAATTTATGTTTTTAAAGCTGATTCATATTCCACAATATTCCAAATATTTATTATTTATGCAATATTTTCGCTCTATGCTAAGGCAAAGACCTCATTTTGCTAAATCTTTATTTTTAACCGGTAATTTTATTTTGTGAAAATGGGTGTCCGGCGGTGAAAAATGAACTTTACGGCTTTGGGAGCTCTGCGACAGAAATATATCAATTTCATGAAATTTTAGATTGAATCCATTTTCAAGTATTTGTCATTTAAGTACAAAGTGCCAAAAAAAGGTCGTCAGGAATCTGGCAATTTTCAAAAATCTTAGAACTATGATTTTTATTAATTTTTTTGACATAAATATTTAATAAATTTTATTTTTGTTTTCTCAATATTACCTTTGATCGGAGAATGAAAAGTCCAAAATGGACTCGACAACGATCAGTTCTTTTTCTGCTTCACGATGCACGCAAATCCGGGACCGAAAACCAGCAACCATTGAAATGCCAAGGTGGTTTTGGCAAATTTGTGCAATTTCCTTGTTGACGGCGCTCATTTTGCTTGCACTTTGGTAGCACGCGTACAGTGCCAGAGTCCTAAATTGGCAAATTGCCTAATTTTATTCCCAATTTTGTGGGCACTCGTTGCAGAACGATGCCGTTGGCACTTGGGCGCAAGCATCGACTTGGTCCTGTTTTGCCACTTCTTCCGAATAATTTTTCGGGTCGTATTCTTTTTGGAAGTTAGCGCATGCAAGATCGTAAAGAGATGTCACGGAAATGCTAAGCATAAATTGGGCAATGTCATCGGCAAAAGCCCAACGACCATTCCTTCGAATTGAAATGCGCGTCCACCAAAAAAAATCGAAGCGATCGCTGAGAAGCGCCACTTTCAGTCCCAGCATCCAACATTTGCTTTGACCAAAACATTCATTCTCCCCACAGCGCTTCTTTCTTCGGTTTAATTACCCAAGTTTGAGGTACTTGGTGTATCCTGCCCAAAATATCTGTGGCATGGAATAAATTTTGGAACTGCGCGGCCCTCAACAGGGGTGGGTCGAAAGAGAAATTTTTCGAAATCGAAATTTTTTTATTTCGATTTTCGTAAGAAAACCGAAAGAAAAACCTCGAAATTATCGAAATTGAAATCGAAACGAAAGAGACCCTTCGAAAGTGGAACAAATATACCTTTTTTTAAAAAAAAAAATTTTTTTACCCATCATTAACTCGACATCATTGTACCCTTGAATGACCAAAACCCCCAAAATATTAACCAAATTTGAGCAACTTCAAAAGAGCATTTTTAGCAATTTTACACAATTTTTCGCGRAGGATTTTTCAAAAATTTTTTGGAAAAAGGGAGGGGGTCCGGCGGTGCCGATAGGCGCCGCCGGGAAAAATTTTGAAATTTTGACTCAATTTGTTAAGGGATTTGCAACCAAAATTGGAAAGAATGTGATGCTTTTTGCATTAAAAAATGAAAATTTTGCCTAATTGTCCTTCCAAAAACCACAAAATGAGGCTAAAACCTATGTTTTGGGAGCCCTGCAAATCTTTAAAAAAATGACATTTCAAATTTTAAAGATTGGGGTACCCCAATTTTCCGGTCTCTAGTTCTTTTCCAATGATTTTTGGCAAAATTTAGTGTAAAGGGTAAAAGAAAATGTTAATGACATGGAGGGGGTTTGAACCTCCAACGGATTTTTGGTGACGGGAACACAGACCAATAAGACAACAATAACAGTTGTCTTGCGCACGAAAAATGTGGTAAAGTGTCTCAAAAATACAAAATTTCTTTGATACAATTTCTCTTTCGAAAAAATTTCGAAGAATTCGTCTTTCGATTTTCGAAATCGAAACGAAAGAAAAACCTCGAAATTATCGAAATCGAAAGGTTTCGACCCACCCTTGGCCCTCAACTGGGCGGTGCTTAAATTTGTCTTGAATGTTTACGCGTTTTTTCCCCGCGGGCCCTCGCATTCGTAAAAACTTTAAAAAAAGTACCGTATTTTTAAATTTTGGTTGAAAATCTTTTAACAAATMGAGTAAAAAAAATTCAAAAATTTCTCGGCGGCGCCTATCGGCGAGTGTGGGTCGTTTGGGCCCCGCCGTTTGGGCCCCAGGGACCTTTTAAGTGCCATAACTCTTCTTGGAACCAACCAAACTAAATAAATTGGGTACCACTCGAAAGCTCTATACCGCCCTTGTCCGATCTCTAGTCTTAATATTTTATTTTATTGACGATATTATTTGAAATTGGCAATCCTGGACACACGCGTACTTGGTGTAATTGTTTCGGCCAAATTCGACAAATTGGAGCAATTTTTTACATACTTTCAATTTTTGAGGAAAATTTACAGAGAGTTATTCTTGACAAATTGTCCAATATCTGTATGAGCGTGACCAAAGGGACGAAAAGTCAGACATTTGGTTGGCTTCCCTCACTCTAGCATCACTTACGACCATACCACGTTGAAAATTCTAATTAAACCTCGGTTTAAGAATCAATCAAAAAAGTATTAAATCTCTGTAAATAATGTCGGGGTTAGCTTTCTATGTGCCTTTAAAATGCTTGAAAACTTCGATCATTAAGGTTCTACAAAAAAAAAGGTTGATTTTTTATAATTTCTCTTTTTTGTCAATTTTGAACCATACATAGTTATTAAGCAAGGCCCTGTAGTAATGTTTTTCCGATGGTTATAATTTTCCTTCTTTGAGTATGAGCTCTTAATGCCAAGAGCCTTCGGTCCATCTTTCTGGCCACCGTTTGGCATTTTTGCCGCACCGTCTTCAGTCCATGAACGTTGCACAAAATGCATCCAACCAAATGCAAATTTGTTTTTTGTTACTGCCTAAGTGTTCATTCGGTTAATTTTATAATAATTAGTAAGGTACATATTTACGCGCTGGATCCTGCTCCCCCTTGCTGATGGCTTCTTCATGTTCTTGGATGCGGATCAGGTTGTCTTGTGTGTGAAGTGCGCAGTGATAAAGTTGTCTGAATGCACGTTGTCCTTCCCGGACACATGGCAACGATCGCTAAATTTGAATAAACTTTCTGATTAACCACTTGATCCGTGCCGTGACGTGACACCACTCACATTGGCTCCCAATCTTGTTTGTTGGCATTCTGTTGTTGTTCACTCATCTGCACATCTTCATCATCACAACGACGTTCTACGTTGGCATTTTGTTGTTCATCCATCAGCACATCATCATCACAACGACGTTGTTCACCTCCAACCTTTTCGGGCACAATTTTTCCGGCGGCGTTGTTGTCCAATTACGGGTGAAGCAGCACTTTGTATTTGCCATTCACCCTGCGTTATAATCTGAACAGGCATTTTCGCCACTTTCATGGCGACGGGTAAGGGATTTTTAAAAATTAGCAACTTTACGCGGGCGGCCGGCCTTCTCAAAACAATGCATTCAAGGAAATAAATGATATTTAATTTTTACCCCTATACAAATTTATGTCATAATTTTAATTTTCAGACTGATTGACACAAAAGGAGGTCCGAGTGAGCCCAAAAAAGAGAAAGAACTGAGGACGAGCGATTTGGAGGGAATTTCAAATAAGAAAATGGACTGAACATTGAAAATTGTTGCTTTTTAAACCACAAAATTCTGTTTTTTTATATGTTGAAATCCAGAATAATCACCAAAAAATTATGGCCGGAAATCCCCAAAATTGTCCATTTGGCAATCCCTTGCAAAAAAAAGCAAGCATTTGCCCGCAGCAACAATGCGTATTTCTACTTGCCCAAAAAAAAGAATTGCTAAGTAATAGTAAATTGCAATTATAAAAATTTTTTGAATAGTTGAATGGCAAATCCCATATAAATATGGTACTTGAACCACCCTGGCGCCGCCGCGGAGAAATTTTGACCAAATTTGTTAAGAAAATTTGCCACGAAACACCCAATCAACCAAAAACCACGAAATACCCAAAAAAAAAAAATTTTWWTWAAAYMTMYKKAAAAGATTTGCGGCGGCAATTGGTGCTGATTGGTTCTCGGATTTTGATTTTTTTTTTCTGCTTTCTGTTTAGGTCTCCCTACTCCCATCSAATGCATTGGCTAACATTTCCAATCCCAATCAGCCGCCTCCCTTTCCCAATRGGCCCATTTSRCTTCGTCGCGCTCAATTGGACAACGAACCAACAGCCATTTGTCTTCATCAAATTGTCGCAACTRCAATCGCTCCRCCGTCAYAATGTTCCTCAYTTCAAATAGCGCAATCTCATCAGAAGACCAATGATTAAGACAGATMATGAAATTGACCGCGTCGGTCGAATTGACAAATTCCTTAAGAGGAATAAAGGAATTTAAAACAGAGAGTCGGCACGAAGACAAAAGTCCGACGGACAAAAGGTCCTGTAGGGCAAYATCAGACAAAATGTCCGGTAGAGCGGAAAGCGACAAATTCCGCTTTGACAAAATCATAAAATGTCAAATAAGGACGATTATTTTGAGACTGGATAATGTGAGCTCAAAAGATCCTTTTGTCAACGTACGCAGAAAGTCCAATAAAACAAATGCAAAATCTCACCATTTTGAGTTCTTCCATTTCTGGCCAACTCCAATAATGTTGACATTTCAACACRTMCGGAAGTCCATCCCCGCGGGGRGTGTYCAYCCATTTGGCCAAAGCTTMGGCAGAAGAAGCGCCGGCACTGTCATRSYCCGGCAACTCGGGAAAAAGACCACGGGATTTGATTCGTCGGAGTTTGGCACAATTGCGGAGAATGGCCGGAAGGAATCGGCGCAAACATTCGAGTTCGGAGGAATCCAAAAAAACAAAAAAAAGGAGCACGGCCCCGCGGGATAAAAGCAGCCAATGTTGTCTTTGATCAGAGGCCAAATCTTTTTCCAAATAATTTCCCAATTGCGCTTTTGGTTGTTGGCTGTTCCAATAAAAAGATTTGTTTCTTTGGAGTCGAAAATTCGGCTGTTTTGTAGAAATTCGATGAGAATTCGATCGATATAGGTAACTAAAAATACAACGCAATTGAACAAAACATTTTAGGAAAAGACTTTTAATAAAGGCTTTCAAACGATTTAAACCGATAATGATGAAGGCATTTAAATCCGATCACTTTGTCAGGGAGCGGATTTTGCAAAGTTTGCAGCCAACGCTCGACCTTCCCGTCAACGATTTTGACAATGTTAGCGCCATTTCCATCAGCTGTGCGTTGAATTTCCAAATTGCCCAACGACCATTCCTTCGAATTGAAATGCGCGTCCACCAAACGATCAAATCGATCGCTGATCAACGCAACTTTCAATCCGAGCACAAAAGGTTCTCTCAAAAAAACTCACATTTCCTTCAGCCGTTTCTCCACTTTCTTCGGATTGTCCGACATTCGTGCGGTAGACGGCAAATTTAATATGTCCATATAAAAAAACAACTGAATTCTGGGCAAAAAAAACCATTTCGTTAAAAATAAATTTTATTCGGCCACAAAAATCGATAAATATTTTCGTCTGACGAGGCAGAGAAGTGAAAACTATTTGGTAGGTACATTTCAATTAAAGTGTGTCTGTTGTTTGTCTTGTAACTATAGTTGGAACCGGGAGGGGGTCGAACGGCCATCAAAAAAATGTCCGAGTGGGAATAGAGCAGCAGGAAAAGACACAGTGCCGAATTGCATTTGTTAAGAGAGTTGATTAAATGAAAATATTATAAATAAACAAAGAAACGAATGATCAGTCCCGGTTTGGGGACTTTACGAATGGACCATTTTAGAAATGCCGATAGGTCTCATTATGTTAAATTAATCAAAATTTCGCGTGTCGAAATTTTTTTGTGGCGTTCCCTCAGTTCCTTCACATCAACGCTTAATTTTATGTTTTCCAAAAAAAATGTCCAATTTAATTTCTCTGAATCCATTGAAATCCAGCCGAGAGAATACCTTCTGCGAACCTTTGTAAGATAATTTATTGAATTGCATTAGTCCCAAAATTGCAATAAAAATGAACAAAACTCTCGCCTCGACTTGATCAATTTTATTTTGCTTTTAACCAATTTGTTGCCTAATGTTTTGTGATTTCCACAGAGTATGCCAATTGAATAATATTTGTGCCATTGTTGGTCAACAATGCGCTGCCACTATCGCCCTATGAAAATTGAAACGAAATTTCTAAATTAACTTTTTTGACTGACCACCACCGACCGGGGATGCCGGAGATGGCATCCGGTTACACCCTAACACCGACCGACCTGCTGTTAGGCTCAATGCAAATTCTAGCCAGTCCTTTTTAATTATTTTAATTAAAATTGTTGTAATATATTTAATTAAATCTTTAAAGTTAAAACAAATTAAAACATTAAATTCTATAAAAACGCCTTTTATTAACGCAAAATCGAATCTTCCAATCGTATCGTAATCGTAAATATCGTATTTTAGAGTTATGTATTTTGGCTAAAAATCACGCGTATCGTAATTTTTATCCGAGGGCGACATTATTAGAGGCGGCGACATTAATTTTCAATTGTTTGGCGATATGTTCATTTGTCAAGAAAATTATTCACTTTTTCCACGCAATTTCTATACTTCAGTTGACTTTTTCAAATTTTCAGAATTATTTTTTCAACTTTAGAACCCATTAATAGTTTGCCTTTGCTCCTTTTTAACAATTCAATTTTCTCGTCAAATTTTAGCCAATGGAAGAGAAATGATAAATTTGGATTTGTAATGTGAAATGGGGGTTTATTAGAGGGGGTGACATGTGACATTATTAGAGAGGGCGACTTTATTTTTCAACCTCCTCAGAAAGGGCGACATTATTAGAGGTGGTGATTAGAGAAGGTGGATTAAAAGAGTGATACGGTATTCGTACGCTGGAGATAAACCGTGCGACGGCCACCGCCATGACCAAAAGCACGCAAAGCTTCAGCTTGAATATAATTGTTACTCATCGATATTATGTTTGAGCTAATTCCGAATTTCTTTTGGTGCGCAATTCTCCGCCCCCCCCCAATTTCAGTAACAATAATTCAATTGATCGGAATTGTTTGGCGTCGACATTTAGTTTTGGATGATTACGTACTCCGTGTCTGACATTTTGATTCGTAATGTTTTAAAAATTAGAATGGCAGGCACATGCCCGGTGTGTAGATGGTGTAGATTGGTGATGTACATAGATGTTGTTTTACCCATAATCACAGAATGTGTTGATCGTTTTGTGTTCGTTCTCTTCGCACTTTACATCTCAATGATGTTGAAAGATATGTTATTGTTGTTGTTTCTTTATTTCAATAATAATATTTGTTTGGATCATTCATTCCGTCCACATCCCCTCCCCCCCTCTTCCCATCCACACAGTTTTATTCCTTTTAGCGCTTTGCTGTTTCTAAGGTTTGGCTCCGATGCCCGCGAATTAAATTGTCAATAAACATTTTAATTATGAGTACGGCAGAAATTTTATTCATTTTATCTGTTTAGCACATTTAAATTATTAAAAATCAAATTATTTGGCAACAAAAACAAATGGAAGCAGCGGCCAAATGGTATCACACGCCCCGAGGGGATGGCGCTCCGAAGATGTTGCGATGCGACTTTTGTCCGGTGGAAATGGAAGGACTCAAAATTGTGATCTTTCAATATTAGTCGAGCTTGGTATCCTATATTCCTAACACCGAACCCAACTTAAAACTTTTGGTCGCAAATCCAAAATTTTCCACAATGTTCAAAAAGCACGAATTCGATCATTATTAGCATTTTGTTGTAATTTGTGCTTTTTGAATGCTCTTTATTGCCAAAATTGATTTTGGAAATTTTGATTCGAATTTGGTCGAAAAAGGGCAATTTGGATTCTACGCCTATTTATTTCATTTTAGGTATTTGCCAATTCGACCGACCCGGTCAATTTCATCATCTATCTTTGTGCGCGGACTTCTTCTGCTGGCATTGTGCCATTCGAACTAACGAATAATTTGACGGGGGAGCGATTGGAGTTGAGACACTTTAATGGTAGCGATTGGCTGTTGGTTCGCTGTCCAATTGAGCGCGACGAAGCAAGATGGGCCGTGTGGGAAAAGGAAGCGACTGAGTGGAATTGAATGAACGGCGGACGAACGGATTCAAACAGAACCGAGACTAAACATTGAAATTGTTGATTTATCTTTTTCAAATTGAAACACAAAGCTTTACTGCCGATAACGGAATTTGGAGGCCCGAAAATGGCCAAGAAAGCGACCAATGCGACGACATTGGCTTTCATTTTCAAACAATTCTTTGCAAATTCACTGGAGTGGCTCCCGACCGGTCTGACAATGAAATGAATGCGCTGTGTGATCCGAAATCGAATTTTTATGGTAAAAAAAACCGTAACCCAATTGAAACTTTCATTGAATGTAAAACTCCCACTAATCTGTTGGGTTGGAAGACAAAATTAATAAATAAATTGCTAACGGATGCGTTTAAAATAAAGATAAAATAATTTTTTTTAATTTTTCCCATTTAAGTTTGTCTAAAATTTTGGTGCCAAAAAGGTCAATTTTCTCTATTTCAAAGGAAAACGCAACAATTTAATGTGTAAAAAGCAGTTTAATATTTTCCTCCAAATTCCCTCGTCCTCAGTTCTTTCTCTTTTTTGGCTCACTCGGACCTTCGTTTGCGTCAAACATTCTGAAAATAGAAATATAAAAATGGAATTTGGGAAGAGTCGGGAATGTTATGTGGAGAGGATGCGGCAAATCCTTCTAGCCTTTACCTGCCGCTGTCACTGTCTCCGGAGTAAATGGAGATGCGATTATTGCTATCAAACGATTTGTACTCAATTGCCTCCTTTTCCCACTCGGCCCATTTGTCTTCGTCGCGCTCAATTGGACAGCGAACAAACAGCCAATAGTTATTCTTAAAGTGCCGAAACACCAATCGCTCCCCCGTCAAATTATTCCTCAATTCAAATGGCACAATGTCAGGAGACGGATTCCAAAAATAGATGATGAAATTGACCGGGTCGGTCGAATTGACAAATGCCTTAAATGAATGAACTTAAAACAGAAAGCCCAATAAAAAAATTTAGAAACTCACCATTTTCAGTGCCTCCATTCCTTCCAAACGAAATCGGCATTCCAATACCTTCGGCTGCCCATCCCCGCGGGGCGTGTGCAACCATTTGGCCACCGCTTGGGCCAAAGAAGCGCCGGCACTGTCATCGGCCGGAAACGCGGGAAAAACATAACAGGAAAAGATCACTCGGAGTTTTGGGCAATCGCGGAGAATGGTCGGAGAGAATTGGCGCAAACGGTCGAAAGTGAAGGAACACAAAAAACTGCTGCAAATGTTGTCATTGATTAACGGCCAAATCCGGTGCCAAATGATATTCCAGTCGGGATTGCGGACGCCGTATATTGTAATGGAAAGATTGATCCCGTTGGAGTCGAAAAGTCGGCGAATGCGTTGGAGAAATTCTATGACACTTCGATCGACGTAACTGAAAATATGTAGAAATTGAATAAAAACATTTGAGGAAAAGTTTTTTAAGTGATTTTAAACAATTAAACCAGCTAACCTTATTCGAAGGCTTTCGAATCCGATCACATTGACAGGAAGCGGCTCCTGCGGGATTGTCATCTGACGCTCAACTTCATAACATTCAATAAGTTTGACAATTTCGGCACCATTTCCATTAATTGCGCGACGAATTTGCAAATCGCCCAACGACCATTCCTTCGAATTAAAATGCGCGTCCACCAACCGATCAAATCGATCGCTGAAAAGCGCCACCTTCAATCCGAGCACAAAAGGGCCACAGAATTTAAACACATCAAACAGAACGTCTGCACAAATGAAACTGAAAAAAGAAATTTTTACTTTTCGCTGAACAACGATTTTTATTTCAGGTGGGGGGGGGATGCTTGGGGCTGGCCGAAAAACAAAAAGCTTAAATATTAGGGCTGTTCAAGAGTATCGGTCTCGAGTTTTGGTTTTTTGGGTATCGGTCTAGAGTCTCAGTATCAATTCTCGGTCTCGGAAACCAGACCGAGACTTTTTCACCCCTAAAGATTGGACTATCCTCTGAAATTCATTCACTTTGTGGATGCTGATGATAAAGAAACATTTGATTTTCTGATCGGCCCCGCTTTAATTATTTGTTTGTCTGCTGCCCCAGATAGTTAACAATAATTAAATCAAATTCTCTTAATTAATTTTTTAAAATTTCTATTATATATAATACAACAAAAACAATAAGCAGCTCATACCTCACATAATAATTTTTGAATGTCCCTCCCCCACATGGTTTTGGGAATTTCTACACTATATGGGAGTGGTTCGGATCCGAACAATTCATATACCAATCGACTCCTCTCATCGAGCTGAGCACGAATCTGCAAAAATTTTTCCGCGGAAACCAAAACATTTTTATTCTAAAAATTATCTGAAAATATGTTATTTGACACGCTGATTACGAATGTAAATAGAAAATAAAAATTCAGAATTTAAACCGGCGTTTGAACGGTTTAAATTTTTGAAAATTAGGAACAAGCAACTTTTAAGTAACAAAAGCCGGATATAATAATGAAAGGCCGGGGAACAGGACGTTTCGGCCCCGCCGTTTCGGCCCCGACGTTTCGGCCCCGCCCTTTCGGCCCCGCCGTTTCGGCCCCAAGGACGTTTCGGCCCCGGACGTTTCGGCCCCAAGGAAATGTGGTTTCATCGAAAAAAAAATGTTCGAAATCGAAATTCTTTTTTTCGGTTTTCGAAAAAAAGCTCGAAATTATAGAACTGTTTCGACGTAACCGAGATGCATATAAAGAAAAATACATCATAGTTTTCACATATTACGTACTTTATACATCTTTGAGCTTAGGGCGAGTTAAGCCTAAGCCTAAGCTTAGGTTGGCTTAGGCCTAGGCCTAATAAGGAAACCCAGCCCTTTTTAAATGATTCGAGGCCAAAATTGGTTTTTGAATTTCGAAAAACTGTTAGAATTTGAGCTTGGGCTTGAATTTGAAGAATCGGATTCTACTCGTCAAAAATTTTGAAATTTCTTCTTTGGTTTCTAGTAATTACCAATGAGCCCCTAAATTTCTTGCAAATTTTCAGATTATAATTATTAATTTTGTTATGTTTTAGTTCATCTGAAAAAAATTTCTGAATAAAAATTGGTCGGTGAATACCTATGCAAGAAAGAAATTGCAGGGTGGGGCCGAAACGTCCGGGGCCGAAACGTCTGGGGCCGAAACGTCCCGGGGCCGAAAGGGCGGGGCCGAAACGTCGGGGCCGAAACGGCGAGGCCGAAAAGACCCCCACTCAAAGGCCGTGTAACGGCCCGCCAACAGCGAGCATGCGATGACGGAGCAAGTAGTGGGGCAAGACGGAGGGCGGAGGAAGAAGTCCGGTTCAAAAACCGCTTTAAATTCTCAATTTTTAATTTTTATTGACGAATTCGTAATCAGCGTGTCAAATAGCACATTTTTAGAATAAAAAAATTTCCTTAAAATTTGACCAAAAGGGTCCCCCCTATGGTTTTTGGCCAACTTTGAGGGGCCATAACTTTCTTCATAGTTGAGTCCGCGCAAAAATTTTTGCAGATTCGTGCGTTAGGCTTAGAGAGGAGTCGATTGGTATATGAATTGTTCGGATCCGAACCACTCCCATATAGTGTAGAAATACCGGAGTCGATTGATATATAAGTTCAGGAAACAAGATTTTTGATATTCTTCACTTTTACCAAAGCTAGAAATCTTGTACGATCCTATTGATTTTTTGAATTCAGTTCTCAGAAATTTGGTTTTAATCTTTTTTACAAATTGTTAAGCAATGTAGCAACAAAAATTTGTTGGAAAAATCATTTTAAGCAGCCTCATATCTCAGCCCTGAGGGAATTCTGCAAAAACATTAAGAACCCWGGGGTGTTCTATCCACCCACCAAATTTAATTCCGAAATGCCACGGACACCTGCAAACATTCCCAAGCACTTACTATATTTATTGTTTTCCTTTGCACATTCTCTTCCCCAAAATAATAAAATTTTAAAATAAATCTTCAAATATTTCCGGTAAAATTATAAATTGGGCGAGAGGGAATTTTAAAAAGAACGGGACTCCCGCCTTTCCCCACGGGAAACACGTTCGCGCCGATCTCTAATTTTGATAAAATTATAAATGTGGAAAAATAGTTAGAATTCTCATTGGTAATAAATAGGGCGGCGATTTATATGGATAAAAAATCTCGAAATATGGCCATAAAATATGGATGAAAAATCGCAAAATATGGACAAAAATTGCAAAATATGGACGAAATATGGACAAAATATGGATAAAAATTTTTTTAAATATAGCAAAAAATGGGCAAGTTTTTTCTAATTGAAGTAATAAGAGAAATTAAAATTTTTATATGTAAATTAAAGGCATTTCAGAAAAAATTTTTGAAAATAATCAGTATTTTAAAAATTTTCATTTTTTGGTGGCAGAATTCTTAGTCGCGAAAAGTAAAATTTTAGAGGTGCATTTTTTGAAAATTTTGAAAAAGTCGATCCTTAGGGGGTGTATTTTTCGTTTTTATTGCATTTTTGTTAAGGAATTTTTGAAAAATGGCGAAATATGGATAAAAATCGCGAAATATGGAAAAATATGGAAAATATGGATTATAAAATGGGCTCTAGAAGCTCCAACCAAAGCTAAAAATACTATTTATGGCATTTAGAAGCCATTCCAAGTGCGCAAAAAAAATATGGATTTCCATATAAATCGCCGCCCTAGTAATAAAGCATTTATCCTTTATTCACGGCGCCCATCTCTGATACAAATCCATGTGATAAATGTTTATTCCAATTTGAATTTCCATCAAATTCCGTTCCGTCCTCCTCCTCATTCATGAAGTCAGAGCCTGTTGTGTGAATAATCGATTCAGTGGAGGAGGAATTATTCTGATCCCCACCATTTTGCCCTTACCCCTCGCCGATGTCCCTGTCTTCGAAGTCAATAATGATCCCCTGACGCCACCAAATCCACTCAGCTGCCTCATTCTCCCAATTGGCCCATTTCTTTTCGTCGCGCTCAATCGGACAGCGAACCAAAAGCCATTCCTTTTTGTCAGTGTGTCGCAGTTCTAATCGCTCCCCCGTCAAATTGTTCTTCAATTCAAATGGCACAATTCCATCAGCAGAATGATAAATCCAAAGACAAATGATGAAATTGACCGGATTGATCGAATTGAAAAATTCCTTAAGAGGAATAAATGAATTTAAAAGTGAAATTCGATAAAACAAATTCAAAAACTCACCGTTTTCAGTGCCTCCATTTCTGTCGGACAAAAGTAGCATTCCGCCACCTTCGGAAGTCCATCCCAGCGAGGCGTGTGCAACCATTTGGCCACTGCTTGGGCAGAAGAAGCGCCGGCACTGTCATCCGCCGGAAACTCGGGAAAAAGACCATAGGCTTGGATTACTCGGAGTTTTGGGCAATTGGGGAGAACGGTCGGAGAGAATTGGCGCAAATGGTCGGGTCCGGAGGGAGGCAATTCAAATCCGCAAATGTTGTCTTTGATCAATGGCAAAATTTGTTGCCGAATGATTTCCCAACTGCGCTTTTGGTCATCTTCCGTGTCAATGAAAAGATTGGTGGTCCCTTTGTGGCGAATGCTTTTGAGAAAATCGAGGACACTTTGGTCGATGTAACTAAAAAAAAGGAATAAAACATTAGTGAAAAAATTTTGATCGGGTTTTCTAGTAATTTTAAACCGACAATAGAATAATCGATTCTATTTTTTTTAATGTATGAAATAAATTTTTGACTTTATTTTAAGGCGTTCAAATCCGATAACATTGGCCGGAAACGGCTCTTGCGGAATTGGCAGCCGACGCTCGACTTCATCGTCAATAAGTTTGACAATTTCAGCGCAATTCCCTTTAATTGCGCGACGAATTTCCAATTCACCCAACGACCATTCCTTCGAATTGAAATGCGCGTCCACCAAAAAGTCAAATCGATCGCTGAGAAGCGCCACTTTCAATCCCAACATAAAAGGGCCACAGAATTTAAAGACTTCGAACAAAACGTCGGCACAAATGAAACTGAAAATTCGGGGTTAAATGAGATGAATGGGTGCCGCGAGCGAAATCATTTTATAATTGAATAACAAACTCAAAATATTTTTTTTTTAATTATAACTTTTTACCAAAATAACAAATTGTTAAGCCGAATAATTTTTATTATGGAACCCAGTGGTGCGAAAATAAGAAATGAACTGAAGGGAAGAAAGAAAAGGAAGGGGGAGAGAAGAAAGGAAAGGAAGATAAGAGAAAAAGGAAGGGAAGGGAGGAAAGGATGAGATGAAATGGGAGGGAGGGGGGTGGGCGAAAGAAATGAACGGGAGGGATGAGAAGAAAAGAGGAAAAGAAAGGAGGAAAACTCACATTTCTTTCAATTGCTCCTCAGCATTCTTCGGATTGTCCGACATTTTTTGTTGTTGATAATCCAAATGATTTTAATGATTTCAATTAGCTTTGAAATGGAATGTTTAATAATATAAAAATTTGTAATAAAATAAAAAATCCAATTCTGAGCCAGGGGTGGGGGACAGCGAAATGTCAATCGAACTGAGGCGAAGAAAAGTCTTCGAATGATTGTGAAGCAAATGTGCGAGAGGGGAGCAAAAACGAATTTATGGGCGA
>MEIZ01000437.1:11340-26882 GCA_001723225.1 Globodera ellingtonae | reverse complement strand
GGATCGGTTAGGGTAGACACAAAAATCGATAACAATTAATGGCTCGCCTAATGAGAAAGAGAAGAGAAAACTATTCGGCAATTTGTACAACCTAGGGTTGTCACCCCGACCCCGCAAATTTAGCCATTTTTCGGGTTTTTCCTCGACCCCAACACTTCATCTTCGACAAAATATGGCAACCGGCTTTAAAAATATGGCATTTTTATGGCAGTTTTCTTAAGGAATTTTCAAAAAAACATTTGTTTTTTTGAGAATTTTGCTTCAGTTCTGGGGGGAGGGGGTCGGCGGTGCCGATTGGCGCGCCGAGAAAAATTTGAATTTTTTACTCATGTTAAGAGATTTTCAACCAAAAACTTCAAATTTTAAGAATCAAAGACAATTTTAAATTTTTCTGAATAAAAAAATAAATAAATTTTAAACAAAATAAAATAAGCCGGTGATGACCCTTTTAGTCTTTACTGGCATTTGTGCACAAAAAAAGATCGGAACATTCAGAAAATGTCTCTTTTTGCATTTATTTGAATGCGTTAAGGGCAAAACGCTGACCCCAAAAATGGCGATTGATGCTGGAGAATGGGCGAGTGGACGGAGCAGGATGACCGATGTTTGGTGATGTTCATCTTCACCCCCCACACTCTCTGTCTTTCTTAATCAGAGAGAGTCCAAASAACAAAATTGACCTATTCAAATATAATTCAATAAATTTATGTTGACAGAGATGTTCTCTTTATGTAGTTACAAAAGGTCATTTTTGTTGGTTAAGCTTAATTTGAATATTTTGGCTTTTCATTTACGCTTCATAATCTTTTGTCGAACCCCCAGACCGGCGTGCTTCCCATCCCCAATGCTTTGGCGATTAGAACGGAAAACGGCTTAAACTGTTCTAAAGCATTATTTCTCTGTTCCCTTTTGGTGTTGAAACCGACTTTTCGATCAAAAATTTTGTGCGGAAAAGTTGCAATCCTTTTTATTACAAAATCCAAGCACGGCGCTTTATCTCAATGTTTTAGGCACATTTTCAAATTAAATTTATTTTTCAACTTCAGCATAATGAAAGATATTGAAAACGTCCGGGTCGCAATCCGGTGCGGTCTTTCAATGGGCTTTCCGAATTTACACTCTTCGCGTTTTGTTTCAGAATCAGACCACAAAGTGCCAATGAACGTGGCGAGAATGCGTCTTTGTGCCTGACAGTTAGGCCTGGAAAACCGTAACTGACCATTAGCCGAAACAAAACATTCACATATGGTTAGTCATGTCCATATTTCGTAATAAATTTGTTGCTTTTTAATTTTACTCAATTCGAGTATTAATTTATTGCTTTTTCAGACTACGTTTTCGATCAACAAACTTAGCAAGAAGCCGTCTATGAACAGTGTGTTGACAAGCTTGTTGAGTGCTCTTTTGATGGATACAATGCCACCGTTTTTGCATATGGACAGGTGTTTATTTATTTTTTAAAGATTTTAAACACGTAAATTTTTGCTCTTAGACTGGCAGTGGTAAAACGTACACCATGGGCACCACCAGCAATGAAACTGATCAGCAGACGAACACCGCCGGCATCATACCACGAGCAGTTGAACAACTTTTCAATGGCATCAACGAAAGGCGGAAAACGGCACGAACGGCCGGGAAAGGCATTCCATCATTCGAAATTTCGGTGCAATTCATTGAGGTGGGTTTAATGAAATGCCAAGTTGGGCAGTTTATTTTAAAACGGAGAGTGCTGACAAATGTCCGGAAGGCAAAAAACAAAATCACCTGCGAGCCGAGGAACGAGCATGGAATTTGTTTTACGGGCAAAAGTTACTAAAATGTTTATACCTATCTGTAAGAAACGACTATTTTTGTAATTTAATGCATTTTTTTGGAAATTGATTTTTCTCTTCTGATTTCGATACCCGATTTAAATATTATAAAGGCGTAAATTATTCTTCTTTGAGGTTTTGAAAACATTTACTAACGACTAAAGTAATTTTTATTCAAAGCTAACTTAACCGGCTCAAAAACCGGTGGCTTTGCCGCACAAATTTTTAATCGAAAGTTCGGGTTCAGCACCAAAACAACCTTTAGAAGTGTTTTTTGGAAGTTTGCTTTAATTTATATGAATTTGTCTCTTCGGACCTTTTTGGAGAAATACTGTACTAAAAAGAGAGAGTCAGACGGCGAGAGTAATTTGGACAAGAATGCACCCCATCTAAAAATTGTTTTAGTTTAATTTCTGAAAATTTTATTTTTTTGAGAAATAGTGTACTAAAAAGAGAGAGTCAGACGGCGAGAGTAATTTGGACAAGAATGCACCCCATCTAAAAATTGTTTTAGTTTAATTTCTGAAAATTTTATTTTTTTGAGAAATAGTGTACTAAAAAGAGAGAGTCAGACGGCGAGAGTAATTTGGACAAGAATGCACCCCATCTAAAAATTGTTTTAGTTTAATTTCTGAAAATTTTATTTTTTTGAGAAATAGTGTACTAAAAAGAGAGAGTCAGACGGCGAGAGTAATTTGGACAAGAATGCACCCCATCTAAAAATTGTTTTAGTTTAATTTCTGAAAATTTTATTTTTTGGAGAAATAGTGTACTAAAAAGAGAGAGTCAGACGGCGAGAGTAATTTGGACAAGAATGCACCCCATCTAAAAATTGTTTTAGTTTAATTTCTGAAAATTTTATTTTTTGAGAAATAGTGTACTAAAAAGAGAGAGTCAGACGGCGAGAGTAATTTGGACAAGAATGCACCCCATCTAAAAATTGTTTTAGTTTAATTTCTGAAAATTTTATTTTTTGAGAAATAGTGTACTAAAAAGAGAGAGTCAGACGGCGAGAGTAATTTGGACAAGAATGCACCCCATCTAAAAATTGTTTTAGTTTAATTTCTGAAAATTTTATTTTTTGGAGAAATAGTGTACTAAAAAGAGAGAGTCAGACGGCGAGAGTAATTTGGACAAGAATGCACCCCATCTAAAAATTGTTTTAGTTTAATTTCTGAAAATTTTATTTTTTGGAGAAATAGTGTACTAAAAAGAGAGAGTAGACGGCGAGAGTAATTTGGACAAGAATGCACCCCATCTAAAAATTGTTTTAGTNATTTTATTTTTTGGAGAAATAGTGTACTAAAAAGAGAGAGTAGACGGCGAGAGTAATTTGGACAAGAATGCACCCCATCTAAAAATTGTTTTAGTGAGACAGAGAAGAGAACACTTTGTTCCGGTGCCGTTTCTTGGCATTTTTTAGCTGCTCAAGCTTTTCACGCCTTGATGCCATTTAATACTACGACGGAAGGATAAATTTGATGCTCGTAAAAAAAATTTGAATTATTACAAACGTGTTATGGAAAAAATGCAATAACCTTCTTTTATATCTTCTAACAAATAATTATATCGAAGTATTAATGTGATTATGCTAATCGATGAACTTTACTGACGAAATTACATATTTTTGCTTAATGGGCGAAATGTCGCATGGGCGAAATGTCGTATTTTTTGGTAGTGGGCGAAATGTCGTATTTTTGGCTAGTGGGCGAAATGTCGCGTGGGCGAAGTGTCGCGTCGGCGAAGTGTCGTTTTTTGCTTAGTGGGCGAAATGTCGTATTTTGGGTTAGTGGGCGAAATGTCGCGTGGGCGAAATGTCGGCGCCCCCGCAAATGCAGAATTTTTTGTCTGTTTAATAACGGGGAAAATTATGATGCGTTTTTTTCAGAGCTCCGATATCTGCGGATTTTTCCTCATTATGTGGTTTTTGAAAAGGCCAAAGAGGATTTTTTTTTGAAATGCGGATTTGCGGATTTTTGTGGCCTTTTGAGATCCTTGTGGACTTTTTGTGGTTTTTTGGGAAAAATGACCAATAAAAAGCATTTTTCTTAACAAATATCGTTAAAATCTTCAAAAAAAATTTCAGAAAATTACGTATTTTATAAATTTTGGTTGCAAATCTCTTAACAAATTGAGTCAAAAATTCAAAATTTTCTCGGCGGCGCCTATCGGCACCGCCGACCCCCCACCCCTACTAAAGCAGAATTCGCAACAAAAAAATTGCATTTTTGAAAATCGAAAATTGGCAAAATTTTCGAAAATCCATGGGAGCAATTTCAAACCCCCAAAGTTGAAAAAAATTATTGGAATCGAGAAATATGGTTAAAAAACTCACATTTCATGCAGAAAATAGAAATTTATTGCATTTTTGGACATTTTGTAAAGTGTCCTTATTTTTGCAAGCAAAATGCCAGCAAAATCTTATTTTTGAGCTTCACTGTCCTTATTTTGAAAAATTTTCGATGGCATCCCTGGAATAACCGGAAAAATTATGAATAAACATCGAGTAAGACAAATTCTGTCCGCGTGAACGCTAAATCGATCACTGAGAAGCACTACTTTCAGTCCGAGCACAAAATGCCACAAAATTTAAAGACTTCGAACAAAACTTTGTCGCAACGAAACTGAAAAACTTTTTTCCTAACGGAACAGGAAGCCAAAAATACGTTTCTCTTCTCTTTCTCATCAGTCGACCATTAACTGATCGATTAAAATTTCAAAATTTTTAACACCCAGTTTTCAAATCGTGATCCCCTCGTTTATCTTCCTTCGTGCGTGTGACTCAACTGCATTTATGATTGATTTCTGCTTAACTAACATTATAATATTCGTAAGAACTTTGAACATTTTTAAAATTTTAGTCCTGTGTCGAAATCAATCTTTGTCGAAATTCATCAGTGTCAAAATCATAGGAAAACAGTGAAAAAAGACGAAATAGTTCAGTGTCGAAATCCACCAGTGTCGAAAACCATTAGTGTCGAATTCCAGTGTCGAAATCCTTCGTCGAAATCAATCAGTGTCGAAATCATATGGCACCCCCGGCAAGGGTGGCGAATTAAGGGGTAGTCAAAAAGGTGTGCGTGTGAAAAGCTATTTTCATCAAAACGGCTAAGATAAACTATTAATATTAACAGATTTCGGTAATGGTACTGAAGTGTCCATTTACAACTTAATTTAAAAGTTTTTAAATCGGTTCAAAAACCGTTTTAGATTCTCTATTTTAGTTTCTATTGACCAATTCGGTATTTCTATCTTATATGTCCCTCGCTCGGAAATGGATACCTAAATTATATATCATTCAACTCCCCTCGTCGAGCTGATTACAATCTGCAAAAATTTGAGTCGCTCTCGATTCTGAGCAAAGTTATGGGCTCCTCAAAGTTGGCCAAAAACCATAGGGGGGACCCTTTTGGCCAAAATTTTTGGGAAATTTTTTTTTCTAAAAAGTGTCTCAAATCTGTTATTAATGCACTAATTACGAATTCGTCAATAAAAATTAAAAATTGAGCATTTAAAGTTAAATTTTTGAAAATTAAGGAAAAAGCGACTTTTAAGTCGGATTAAATAATGAAAGGAAAGGCTATGGTTTTTGGCCAACTTTGAGGGGCCATAACTTTCTTTATAATTTTTTCCGGCAATTTGCGGATTCGTAATCAGCTCGACGAGCGGAGTCGAATGGTATATAATTCATTTGGCGCCATTCCCTGACCGTTACCAGTTCAGGAAAAAAATATGCATGTGCATATATTTTGCATCCCTACTCATCAGCAGACAAATCGATTTTTGTCTCTACCCTCATCGATCCATCGCCCATAAAGTCGAATTGCTCCCCCCTTCCCCCACATTTGCTCACAAAATCATTCGAATAAACTTTTCTTTTGCCTTAATTCAATTGTCATTATTTTTTATAATAAGGGCCTACGACTTTTAGAGTAAAAACACGAAAACGAAGCGAAATTTCATCCCCCCCCCGTCTTCATCAGATCTGTCTTTTTTTCAACCTTGTTTATTATTATTAATGATGGTCTTAGTATATTTTCAGTCATGGTCATATGTTTATGGTCAAATGACCACCAAAAAACTGGCTTAAGCGAAGAAAAATTTTTTTAAATAAAATCAAGAATTTTTTTGGTAGAATGAAAGACATCATTTGAAAGCCCACAAAAAATGCAATAAGAATATGTTATTTGTTAGCTGATAAATCATAAAAAATCATTTGGATATGCAGCAACAAAAAATGTCGGACAATCCGAAGAAAGTGGAGAAACAATTGAATGAAATGTGAGTTTTGCCTTAGACCAATTTACTTACAATGTCATTAAAAATTTAAAAAAAAATCGCCTTCTTGAAACTTAACAAAAATAAAGTAAAAACGCAAAATTCCTCTATGTCAGCAAAGAACATTTCCGACAGTTTTTGAAGCTTCTCACGCCCTTCCCGACATAACGAGAAAATTTTAGTTTTTTGACTAATTTAACAAAACGGTGAATTGTCTATTTGCGGCACCCATTCATCTCATTTAACCACCAAATTTCAGTTCAATTTGCCCCGACCTTTTGTTTGAAATCTTCGAATTCTGTGGGCCTTTTTTGCTCGGACTAAAAGTGGCATTGATCAGCGATCGATTTGACTTTTTGGTGGACGCGCATTTCAAATCGAAGTGTGGCGGAAAGTGCCCAAAATATTAAAGACTGAGGGTTGGGTTAGTTCACCTTCGAATTCTGTTCGAAGGTCCGAGAACACTTTTTCTCGGAGGAAGACTTGAAGAACAAAGAAAAAAGGGAATGGGCTCAAGGGGGGTTTGAACCCACAAGACTTCCGAGATTTCTTCTCGGGACCAAACAATGGACCAACACTCCTCGCTTAAAAGCGACAGATTTATTTCAAAGCGAACGGAGAGAAATGAATAGTCGAATGGAATAGAAATGGTCGGGATTAATTGAATGGTGAAGTTGATTGAAAATCCCCTCCTTTATAGGCTAAAAAAAGGGGGCGGGGCGTAACAATTATTTTATGTTAGATTAGTCATTGATTGGGAAGAAAGGAAATAATTATGGATTGGGGACAGGAAATGAATTTGGAAGTGAACTGTCGCATTTCCGCGACAGATTGGGGGGCGGCGAGGAAGAAGAGAAAAAAAACAAAGAATAAACAATTTCTTCTCAATCCAATCTTCAGTCCTCCTTCCGATCACTGACGCCGGGCCTTTTTTGGACGTTTTGGTTCCGGGCTTGACGAACGGGAACGGTCCTGTTGGAGTTGTTGTTGGTGTTGGGAGGCCGGTCTGCCGGTCATCGGCGGGGCCGGGAAAAAAGGTCCATAGCAGACCTCTTCGGGGGATTCCACCTCCCCAATGGGTTCCAAGTTTCCGCCCGACAGGGCAACCGGAAGTGCATTAAGAACTCGGCGGAAAAGATTTTCCAACCGATTTTGGCTTTCTGCCACTCCTTCCAAAATTGTTTGGAACGAGTGGAAGGAGGGATTGATCTCAGGCTTCGCCTTCGCCAAACTCGAGACTTGTTGCGGTGAGTTGCAAATTTTGGGGGTGGTGTTTCCACGTTGTCCTCTTCTCGGCCTTTTTTATGAGGGAGGATGGCCTGAAGAGTTTTGATGTCTTTGCCTTTTGATTTTGCGGCCGATTGAGCCGATTTATTTATTTTTTTTGATGGCGGGGAGGGTGGGCGTATTTTTCGCCTTTGTTCACTTGTCTCACCCGTTTTGTTTTTTATATAATGTGGACAGATTTTTTGTCCTTTTTTGTGGCCTGTGATTTTACAGTGACCGCACGTAGGCGGTTTAGGTTGAGGCTTTACTTCCCTTGCCTCTCGGGAGATAAAGTCCTCTACTCTGGCCAATTTTGGATTGAAATTTTGATCGGAGGAGGAGGAGAGGAACTCTTCCTCCTCTCCTRCCTCCTCTTCATCGTTGGCACTTACGGCACTCACCGAATTGGTGGCGTCCACCATTCCTTCGTTCTGCCGGATATTRTTTTGGCATAGAGGGAGATGAAGAGGGTCGGGGGAGTCCGTTATCGGGGAATCAGGACTTGGGGAAAGCATTTTTTGTGAGGATGGTATTGTGGGATGCTTTTGTGTTTGCTTAAATAGCGATTTTTTAAGGGGCGGTTTGATTGGCAAAAAATGATCAACGATCACTGGAAAAATGATCGTTTGTGATTTTTGCACAAAGGTGAGTCAGATGCTTTTAATTTTAAATTCATTGATGGCCGAAATGCCTCTATTTTTGGAAACAATAGAAGCATCAAAAAAATCATTGCTCTCACAATTCTTCTCAAATTTTGGGCTGGTCTTCCACCAGAATTTCCTCTTTGATTTCGTGTTTCATTTGTCGCTAAATAGCATATTTCTAAAACTTCGACTGGGAAGAAATTGATGTGAATTCTGTTTCTTCCGGGATTGTATCCCCCATATTCCATTAGGCATGGAATATGGGGGTTTATTGGGATCCGTCTTCGCAAGAAATGATTGAAGACGGTCCATCCGGGCCGGAATTCGATTCCCGAGGCCCCATTTTGGGTAAACCCATCAAATTTTATTATTTGGACATTCTGGAGGTGTACTGTCCTGAGGACAGCCCCCTCCTCGTCAATTAGTTTTCGTAAATTTTTTTCAATGGCACGGCGATCGACTGGGTCCTTAAACCAAGAACGCCCTCCGCGCTCTTGGCTATTGATCCAGTCGACCAATTTTTCGGTTCGCACRGGTGAATTTTCTCCTCCAAATCTTTGCTCCGGAGGAAGTTCTTGAGGGTTGGCACGGATTGGCCGCCTGAAAAAAATTCCAGGGGCCACTGGAATTGGCCCGGCATTTCGGTAGGCCGGTTCTTCCAAAGCCATATTTGAAAAAGCTTCATCCACCGAAGAGGACGAATTTGAACTTGTAGAACGGGAATTCCATATCCGGAATTGCAATGGAATCGGCATTTTTTTAGGATTTAAAGTGAGAAAGGAAGGAAGTGCCTGAATCTTGTTCAACCACTCCCTTTTATGTATGGGAAAAGGGGCGTGTCCCCGAATTCCTTTGTTTGGTATTTTTTCTGCATGGTCACTGATCAAAGACCAATGWTTTTTATGATGGTCATTGATCAAAGYCCAATGATTTTTATGACTCATGTTTGCACTAAAGCCATTCATAAGACAACTTATGACCAGGAWTAGCTGAAGGAGAATTCCTCTCCAAGAGTTTCCTCCACTGCTTCTCCACATTTGAGTTAAGGCCACCTCTCTTTCTTCTTGATGACAGAGGTCAATGACCTCTAATGGATAATATATATTTCTTCGGGGATCGAATCCTGTCAAAACGACAGGAATATCAGGATTAATGTTAATCCCGTGTCCAATAAATTGGTCGAACACTGAAAGGCCAGGTCTCAACATTATTTGTGAGGCCTCTCGCTCGGAAAGGCCTAGAAAATTGACAATTTCCTCGGGATTTAAGTGATTGGTGCACAGCGTAAAGGTCTCATTCCTCAGGATGTCCTGAAGAAGCGCCTCCGCTGATCTCCATCCGTTTCCATGCCATTGTGGTCCATATACTCGCGGAAACCACTCATTCAAAGTTTCGCGCCCATTAATTGGCAAAACTTGATGTGGCGGATTCCAATTTGCGTTGACCGGGCTGGGGGTCCGCTGCCCTCCCGTAAGTCTTGGACTTGCTTCTAAGGAAGAGTCGAATTCTTCTTCAGTAAATAAATCTATTTCGTCCAATGGTATGAATTCCTCCTCTGTTGGAGGAGTGAACCCAACCGCAGGGTTTAAATTTTCCGGATCAATGTTTTCTTGGTCAAAGGAACTGAAAGTTGGTCGTCCCCGGTTATTTCCTCTCCCTGATGTGGATGAGGGACGATTGCCAATTTCTTCGAAGGGTCTTCGAGAAGGCATTGTATCGTTTTTTATAAATTTTGAAATGGTATGAGTAGTGTGAAAGTTTAGGATGAAGTCTCCTTTTATAGTTTTAAATTTTATCTTTGTTTGGACAACACTTYTTTTTTGATGAATCATTGTTTTTAGGTAATTGTTAAAATTTTTGTGGTCCAAAGACCAAAAATCAGTTGATCTGMGGTGATCCAAAGACCAAACACATCTGGAGGATCCTCCCCCCGCAAAAATTGCCAAAAGTATGGCCAATTGGGTTATGTTTTTTGCATTTCGTTTTACAATGAACCAAGTTGTTAGCTTCCATATCTGAAAGATAGGAGAAAATTTGATGAAGATTATAAGGCAAATAATGCCTACTATTATCACTACCACAAAGATTAGACCTGTTTTCATTCCCAACAACGACCATATGCTTGATCTCCAATCGAAATTTAAGTCCAACCATCCTGAGTGGACAGAGTTATGAATTGMTTCCGATCTTTTTGGTCCGAAATCCTCCCGCTGGTGGAGGGACAGATAATTTAGAGTGCCTTCAAGGAGGAATTTTGTTTTTCCTGCCAGGCAATCCACCTGACAATCTGTTTCAATTATTGCCTTTGCAAATGGTAATGTCACATGGGTTTTTGTGAAATTGGGGTTTGATTGACATTTAGTTGAAAAATGTGTGCCATCTTCACAGTTTATATCGGCAATAGCGTTGCCGAATGAAGTTGAYCATTCAAAAATGAATTCTGCTCCTGTTGAGCAACTGTAACAACCGGATAGATTTTTTGGCACAATTGTGCAGWGATTTTGGGTAAGTACCAATGCCAATTGCAAGCCCTCGAGCTGAAGGTGCAATTGGATTGGACTGAAACTGGTAAGGGCGAAGACTCTTCGCCCTACATTTCGAATTTGATGTTTATAAATGTCCAGCGGAAGTCTCCGCTCGGGACTTTCCATCATTTTCTCTAAATTTAAGGAACGGCAATTGCAGTTCACTGAACCACCGGAATGGTCCGGAATACAATCTGAGCATGCCTTCATGCCCAGTGTACAATTGAAATCCAGGGCCTCTTGCTGGTCCCTGCAATGGAAATCGTCAGTTAAAGCTTCTCGTGCGAGAGCCATATTGGTCCCGTCAAAAATAAAATCCGAATTGAGTATAGGAGCGGGTGGAAAAGTCACTCCAATTGGAGTGATACTAATATTATTCCATTTTAATGTCCGACCAGGTCGGAGGTACGTGTCAATTGACACTGGTTCTGACAATGTGTCTAATTTAATGTTAGCATATATTACGAATTCCCAAGAGTTGCATCCTATGARTTCATAGGCGACTRTGGATTTGGGCTTCGCGTACCATCGGTAAAAAAGGCAAGCACTGCCAGCCAAAAAACATTTGTTACCCCAGAAAGCTGTGCTATCCACACAGAAAGAATTACCCGGATGCTCATTTGCTTCTCTGAGCTCCGGTATTCGAGTGTCTGAACGCACTTGACTGCAATAAGTGCTGATGCATGACCCCATTTTAGGGCAGCGCTTATCCGACGCTAAACCAATAGCATAGGAGCGCTGCCAAGCTTTTGTAAAGCTTTGGCATTCTAATGCCAAGGCCTTGAGAACGATTTTAATTGATCCGAGGGCAATTCCCTCATCTGTTTTTAACAGAAGAGTATTGGTTTGACCGGCGGGCAAAAGAGCTATTGTTGCTGTGTTTTCCACAGTACATTTTAATTCTGTTTTAAAACATTTGTTAGATTGTGCCATTATAGCCACTGTTTCTGCCCCTCCCTGAACCCGAGGGAGCAGAAGCTCGCCACAGATTACAACAAAGGCTGCCGATCGAAAAATTCGACGCGAAGTCCAACTTTGAGACGCTGAATTTCTGGTTGGGTTTCTGCCTCTCCGTAGAAAGGGTCGCCCTTCCATATTCCCGCTTGAGTGATAGACTTGGTTTGGGAAAGCAAAATTGACAATCGGAGTCAAGAACTGAGTTATRAACCAGATAATCATTCTGACTCCTGAAAAAAGCATTTTTAGAGCCGAAAGGATCAAGAGACCTATACTTAACAGGGAGAGGCAAAGTCCCCCTGCAAGCATAGAGGCAATCATTGGATTGCACATTGGGTTTGCCAATTGATCGACACATAGGTAGCAATCGATAAGTACACARTCATCYACGGGCGGGCATGAAATTTCTTTTTTGAACATATGTTTAGAGTCTGCCCAAAAATGTCCTTGACATCGATAACTGTTTACAAGGACCTCAGCGGGTAATTCATAAACCAGTTTATGGATATTTTTGTTTATGTAACACTGTTCCGCACAGCATAGTTCAATTTTCTTAATTTCCGGTGGAACGATTACAGTAACTCCTCGTGGACTGCATGATAACCCACATTCTTCGCAATGGTCCATCGGGTAGGCCAAAGAAGAAATGGTGTTAAGCATCATCAGAGCCATTATTACGAGGGTGATTGGAGGAAATTTTGCCCATACCTTTCCTTTAGTGAATTTTTGGAAGTTTTCTTCCCTGGTTGGAGGTGTTTCATTCACTTTTTCCAAAGGTGGAGCTTTGGCCCAACCCCTTTCCTTTATAAGTGTTTTATATTTTTGGGCCTCTGTTTGAGGAGGAGTTTCTTCCTCATGTGAGACAGGCTCCTCCACAGGTGTAACCGGTGGGGAGTCTTCTCTAAAAAAATCTTTCTCTGGACTGATTTCCAGCGGGATTATTCGAGTGACGGGGCGTGTTAACACCGTCCGTCGCGGAAGGTCTCTGAACCTTCTTTTTTCGGAACCTCGCACAGGGATTTCCACTTTGACGCTCCGGATGGCACCGGGCTGTCCGTGGAGTTCAATAATCTTACCCATTGACCATTGATTTCTGGGGACAAAGTCTTCTGCGATGAGGACAATCATCCCTTCCTTGGGTTCTTCNCAGCTTGGCCGGCTCTAATTGGAGATCAGCCATTGTGGAAAAAGGCTTCAACATGGTGCATAATTTTTGGGGTTCTGATCGCCTTTCTGCTTGGAGCAATTGTTACAGTCAGTTTATTTATTTTTAATTTTTATTATTGACATTTTGGCAATATCGCTTTCGGGAATTGCCTGGACAGACAAAAATTGAGTGTAAACTCAACAAATTTTCWTTATAAATGTATCACCCGGTCCGGTATTCGGCATAATTCATCTTTTGTGGGAATAATTCGTCTTTTACGGGGGTTAGGAAACCCCCCGCTTTTTACGGCAAAGATTTATAAATTTACTGAGCATATTCCGCCTTATAATCAATCATCACCCATCAAAAATCAGAGCCCTTTAGCTTCTTAACGGCAACAATCAGCAAATGGAATTGTTGGACAAATTGGAGAAGAATGTTCAGAAAACGATCAATTCGGCGTTCGAGAACAAGCAAAATGTMATTGCAAATGAAATTGAGGTCTAAAATTGCAGTAACATTGGYAAAATGGCAACATTTTTATTTATTTTAAGGGAATTATCACCACGGCGATCGATGACAAAACGGAAGATCATTTCTCAAAACGAGCAATACGTCTTCAAAAGGCTGCCATCATTGTTGGAATGGCTACCGTACTCATCCTGACCCTGACTTCCGTCAAACTTTGGGGAAAATTCAAAATCGCTTTGAGGAGGAACACATCACAACCGTCCGAAGGCAAAATGGGTGATGAACCGGTGCGTGTTAAGAGTTATTGCGCAATATTTAATTAAAATTGGTTTAATATTTTAATTGAAAACCTTGATTATTCTGAATGAAATTGAAAATGACGGTTTTCAAAATATCAATCCCAATTGTAACGATCAAATGAATATATATTTTCGACAGCGCCTCCGGCTCAAAATTAAATATTTTTGAATAAGATTGTTTTATGTTGGAAAACTATATAAAGTTTAATAAAATTAACAGGAAGCAAATAAGGATGTGAGCGACAATGGTGGACAGCAGCTTTTGATGGTAGATGAACTCCCCGAAGAACGCGGCGTTCGAGAAGAAGAGCAGGAAGAACCGATGGAACAGAATCTGTATAACCACACGGATGATGGAAAATGCAAAGTGAGTAAAAAATAATAAATAAATTAACAAATATGAACGAAAGGATCAGACAGGTTCAGACAGTCCAATCACACGAAGGGACGGGTAAAAAACGTTTTATGCGTGGGGAGGGCGATGGGGGCAAAAAACAAGCGGGCAAAAAAAACGTGCAAACGTTGTGACGGATTGCAAAAAACAGTCGTTCTTATCAGAGAACGGGACAAAAACGGGTATCCAACGAACGGCTCATAAGCAGCAATCTGTTAAAAAGGCCGCCTTGATCTTATCGAAACAATTCAATGCATAAATGAGGCATTTTTCGCTATTTCTTACATTATTCTTCCCCCATGCGTCAAATTTGGACAAACTTTTAATCAATTTGAGGATTCTTTCCCCCAATTTCTGAGGACCGAAACCAAACATCCTCTTTTCTATTATTTCAATCCATGAGGTCAACAAAACCTGTTGAGCTCTTCACGCATTTGCTTCCAACTTTTGAGTTTTGTTTGAACAAATCCGGCTTCACATTTTGGGTTTACTTTGAACAAATCCGGCTTCACATTTTGGGTTTATTTTGAACAAATCCGGCTTCACATTTTGGGTTTACTTTGAACAAATTTTCAGCAATGGATTTGCCAGACATTCTGGAAAACGTGAACCCTGTGGAGGCAGAGGGGGTGATTGGGGCCTGGCCCGAGTCGCCGGACCCGGGATTACCAGGGGTGGGGGAAGGGCCAGAGCCCGAAATTATCTGGATTGAAGGAGGGGAGGTAGCCCCTGTGGTAGGGGCGGAAGGAGAAGTCCCGGTGGTAGGGGCGGAAGGAGCAGGGCTGGTGGAGAATGGGGAAGAGTCCGATAGCGACTACGAGGTCGAGCGAATGTAAGAAGCTTCCCCATTCTCCACCAGCACTGCTCCTTCTTTCCCTTTAAGCTGCGGACAAAGAAGAAAAAATGGACAAAGAGAATTTCGAGTACGTTGGGTCGGGTATCCAACCCCGAGCTGGCACCCAGAAGAAAACCTTGGGGGCTGTGAAGAAAAGCTGGATGAATATTTTGTAAGATTTGAAATGGGACGTCAAAAGCGGGCCAAAATAAAGGTGGCAAATAAAAAATATTTGCAAAATATTCTTTTCCAACAGGAACAACAAGCCGCGCCTCGAGCAGCACGGGCGGCGAGAGCGGCGCCTTTTGTCGCACAAGCGGCAGCCGTGGAGCCTGCTGGGCTTGTGGTGGAAGAAGCAGAGGGCGGGGCGGAGGGAGTGGCGCTTGCGGCACAAGCGGCAGTCGTGGAGCCTGTTGGGCTTGGGGGGGAAGAAGCAGAGGGCGGGGCGGCGGGAGTGGCGCCTTTTGTCGCACAAGCGGCTGTTGTGAAGCCTGCCGTGAGAGGGGCACCGGACGGGACCGCGGGGAACGGGGAGGAAGAGCCCGCTCCGGACAAGGCGGTTGAAGCCGAAAGGGGTGTCGCTCACAAAAAGGTAGCCCCAAGTTCAAAGGTTGAGGGTTTAGGCACTCGCCTCCCGGGTTCAGGGCTTAGACACTCGCCTCTGAGGTTGAGGGTTTAGGCACTCGCCTCCCGGGTTGAGGGCTTAGACACTCGCCTCTGAGGTTGAGGGTTTAGGCCTCTACCCGAGGGGTTGAGGGCTTAGACACTCGCCTCTGAGGTTGAGGGTTTAGGCACTCGCCTACCCGAGGGGTTGAGGGCTTAGACACTCGCCTCTGAGGTTGAGGGTTTAGGCACTCGTACCCGAGGGGTTGAGGGCTTAGACACTCGCCTCTGAGGTTGAGGGTTTAGGCACTC
>MEIZ01000436.1:20449-31058 GCA_001723225.1 Globodera ellingtonae | reverse complement strand
ATGCATTAAAACAATTCCTAATCTCAAAATTTTGTTGGCACATTAATGATGAAACATCATGCCAGATTAATTGCTAAACACGGCAAAGGTTCAAATATCTTTTTATTTAATAGTAAGTTTTTTGGAAATAACTAAAAAACATTACTCCATGTAAGTCTAGCAACTTATTATTCAATTCTAAATACAAATAAAACATTATAAATGATTTAAAATCCTTATAGAATAATTCTCAAATTTTAAAGATGCTTATTACTGAATAATTTTGATTCAAGTACCAAATTTTTGATTACATAATCAAAAAAATTGCATGCGAATGATTTTTATTATTTATAACTCGATTAAAGCAGCACAACGCGGGAATGAGTAAAAATGATAATAAAAACATTTCTAAACATACAATTACCAAAACATTTATCATGAGACTTAATTTGCATAAAATTAAATGAATAACTTTAATTGTTAATTCTTAATTTTCAATAAAGTAGAAATAGCCTTAAATTTTTATATTAAAAGGACAATTCGAATACTAAAATTTCTAAATAAGTGGCGACACTTAAAAAAAATAAAGAAGCCCATTTAAATTCAGAAAATAACGTGAGAAAAATTTAAATTTAAGATGTGTTTAGTTTATTAAAAATATATACTTATATAATAAAAAAGTTACTTTTATATTGAAATGTATAATATATAATCAAATTTATTTAAAACACTGTTGAAAAGAAAGTGATCAATGATCATAATTTGCTATAAACAATATTGCGCCGGTTGTGAATTTTACATTTACTTTTTGCCTGAGACCAACGCGTAGAGGAGAGCATCCTCACATTACCGCAACAATTTATTTCTTTGTTAAAATTAAAAATATGGACACATAAAAAAGTTCATTATAACAGAATTAAGAAGGGTTAGTAATTAAGAGTAAGTTAAATAAAAAATAAAATTTATTAAACAAAGTATTTCTCGATTGGGCGTTAAAGAAATCATCATCAGCAGATCTGTCAGTAGACTGTGAATCTATTAAAATAAAAAAAGGGTATTTACGGTAAGTTAATAAAAAACCAACAATGGTTTGAATTTTGGGAGTGAGACGATCACCCAAATACATCAGAGTTTTACTGTACAACAGAATGCAGTTTCAGACAAGAACGGTTAATTAACCCCAAGTGATTTCTTAAACTAATCTTAAAACTATTCTTGCAAAAACTAATTATTCTTATAAAACATATTTAAAATTTTAACGCAATACAACTTTTAAAAAATCCTTAAAACTAAAACGTAAGAGATTGCAAAGTCTCGCTTTGTTGTGTGTGCAGCGCCAGATAAGAAGCAGAAAGAATAACAATATACAAATATTTTTAAAAACGACAATTTAATCTAATAAGAGTGTGATCGGATTAAAGAGATAATTTTGTAAATTATAACAATAAAAAATAAATATTTATTTTTACTTTTTTTAATATCCAATACTGCTGAGCTTCGTGAAGTCCACTGGATCATGGAAACGTCATCGAATCAATATCCATTTGAGTAAGCAACCAGACGCGAGATCAATTACCCCAGATAATGGGCGCTTATACGCACATCAAATTTAATTAAATACAACTTGCAACGAATAAACAGAAATTGAAAATTTTTAAAATGCGAATATCCAATGATAAATTTAAAAATTATAATGATTCAATCTTAATTTTTAAACTTTTTGTAACAAAATTGTTACTGGCACCATAAAATGTTTTGCGTTAAAGAAACTTCGGCGGTCATTTTTGACAAATTAGCTATTAATGTATAATACCAACACTTTTATATTAAAAATTTAATTTATTGTGTTTATCTTTTATCATCATTGAATGGAAATGCCCATTTTATAATTTTGAAATAATTCCATATAATTAGAAGAATTATTGTTTCTAGTTTTAAATAGTCAACCATGCAATTATGCTTCAACTAAATTAAACTTATAGGTAATGCATTAGTTTGCTTTTGCATGGGATTGCTTTTTAAGTGTCAAAAAAATTACATAAAGGTCACACATAACAATTTATATACAAAAGGACAAACCTCATACCTAAAAGATAAAAGTATACAAAGCGATACTGCAACTGAAACACATTATTTCTATCTAATAAAATTTTCTTATTGCTATGAGAAACAAACAATAAATAATATATTTTCCATTGGTGAATAATAATGTTTAATAATGCTTTAAATATAAACAATCATTAATTACTAATCAAACGTTTTTTTTAAAACGTAAATAAAATTAAATGGCTTAGCTTGCTAAATAAAGAAAATACCCAAATTAATCAGGACGGAGGGGATTCCCATGTGAAAAGAAGAACCCAAATTGATGGGACGTGTACACCCAAAAATCCTTGGAAAAGTTAATAAGCATTGAAGAAGAAATGGTCCAAATGACAGGCCGCAAATAATATTAATGTCATAAAATTAAACCGATTGTGAAATTGATTCGTATATAAGCCATCAAGCTGGGTTTGAAAAACAAATCAAAAAGTCAGTGCGTCATTACTTCAAATATTTAATAAAACATTGCAATTTTTTACACAAAAAATTAAAATAACAACTAACAAAAAGCCGATCACTTGCCACATTTGACATTCACAAAAACTTAATTGCCAAATAGTCCTTTAAGGCCTGAGATGCAAAAAATTAAGTTCAGTAATAATTTGAATATTTTTTAATTTTTAAAATAATCAAAAACAATTTACAGCACTTTCGCAAACTCTAAACAAATAACGGCTGCAGCTTCCGAAGAGCATTCTTTAGTGTATATTTTAAAAGAACCACAAGCAAAATATGAAAATATTTTAGGGCTGATTAAAGTTATTTTAAAATTACAATATGTAAAATCGAACCTCGAGAATATCATTAAAAAATAATTCAGAGTGACATATACATATTGTGGTCGATTCGAAAAGACAATCTAACAATATTAACTATTTCAGTTTTTTCAAGACATATGAAAATGAATTATTTTTGTTAATTAAATTAAATTTTTATAATTTAAGAGATTTTTTAACCGTGAATAAATGCCAACAATTTTAAGCAATTTTAATAATCTGAAAATTTCGTTTTAATTTAAAAGCATATATTTAATATATATCTATCGGTAAAGTTTATTAACAAAAGAGATTGTATTTGAACATTTTTAAAACCAATGAGTTGTCAAAATAAATCCAATTCATCCACTCGTAATTGTGGAAAAGCACCATCTAATTCGTAAATTTTAAAATATGAACGAAGTCCAAACTGGATCAACATGCATAGCGAAGACAAGCGGCCAAGAGGTTTACCAACAGGATGTGAGTTAACAAAAATTCTACTATATGCTAAAAGTAAAAAATTGATAAAATTATTATTTTTGTTTGCACTGGTTATACATTCTGAGATTAGTGAAGCGATTGAATTTTTTTTGTTGATTTTTATTTTGTTGATAAAATAGAGGAGTGTAGAGTTTATATATTTTTTATCCCTTGCCCAGGAAACGATTGGAATCTTTATGACATGATGCGAAGAAACTTAGATCACAAAAAGTGGCATCCCATCGATGTGCTCACTTATTCTTTTATCGCTCTGATTTGGGTTTTTAATTTTTTTGTTTGTATTAACAATAAATTTAATGCAGCATATTATTTTTTAAAGGGTTTTTCGTCGGGTCAATAGTAAAACAAATATTTATATTTTTAAAAGAATTATGATGGATGGAGTAAAACCAGTTTTTTCTCGTTGGTAATAAGTTAATGCGTAGTATCGATTCCGTTTGTAATCCATATCGTTGTCGAAACTCTTTCTATTTAGTTTCTTGTGTTGATGTAAATTTAAATAGTTTTATATAAAAAATTTTAAAAAAAGTTTAATTTATTAGTGCATTTTCTGATTGATATTGGCGAATTGTGCAACGGACAAATCATTGATTTCAAATTCAGAATAGATTAAGTATTAAAGGTTTTCCAATAAAGGAGTTTATTTTTATTCTGGCCTCAGCGATCAAGTCGTTCGCGAACTCGATGAAGAACAGCACTAGTAAGTTTTAGAGTCTTTAGCCAAGCCCTATGTAGTAATTTAATTTTTTAGTTTTTGATAACCCACCATGTCTTCTGGCGGACTAAGAGAGTCAGTCGTATACAGAGAGTTTGAGTTTATATGTTTTTTTATTATTAAGAAGTTTTATTTGTGCAAAATATTTATGCAGTAAAAGTGAAACAGATATAACTATAAATATTATGTTAATATAATTTGGATGTAAAAAATATGAAATTATCATAGCAAGCTTGTGTTTAAATAATACAAATGATTAAATTGGAATGAAATTTTTAAAGCTATTTGGATCAAGGCTCGCTATTCTTGACGTCCAGCGGGCTTATTCAAATTTTGGTTACTGCTTTAATAAAGATCAAAATTTTATTTACCCTCCAAAAAATTGATTATTTTATATTTAAACCAACCCCACACCTTATTATAAATATTAGTTTCTTTTTATTATCTAAAAACCTCAAAAATAAACGAATACTTAAGTTAAATGTATTCACAATTAAAATTAATGCAAGTATCAACAATTAAAAACAATTCAAAAAATTGTTTTTCAATGCAATAAAAATCTTAATAATTTATTCAAAAATAATTAATTAGTTGTAAACGCAAAAAATTTATTAAATAAAAACTTTAACTAAGAATTTGTATGCGTATATTATATATTATACAGCAAATATCAGGAATACTTCTTATTAATGCAAAAAATAAATAAAAAAGTTATTATTAACCAGCATATTCATCAAATTAGTAGTGAATTGGGCTATTAGATTGTGATAGAGTTTTTAAATTATAAAATAAATAAAAATAACAAAGTGAATACATGAATAGAATATTGCACAAAAAATACTGTTTTCTGAGTAGAGATTGGCCAAAAGGTTCGGTCGGTAATATTCGGTAAAATACCGAACAAAAAGTACAGAAAATCTCAAAAAGCGTCGGCACTTTCCCGTACTGACCGAACATTATTTCAGAGTATATGCAAAAATTCGATGCTCTGATCTGGTACATCGTTTAGATGCCGTGGCTTAGCAAATTGTTTTATGTTTATTAATTTCAATTTGGATTTTAATTTTACAGAGCTGTTATTTTCCAAAATAAAATGAAATCATTATTATACCCTTATACTTTTTTCTACAACATTATCTCTTATGTGCTTGTAAGGTTGTGCCATTGCACTTGTGATAGCGTTTAATTCTTTATTTAAAATTTTATTTCTTTTTTTGTAGGTAAAATATATTTATATGTCCTCTAAAGTTCTAAATTTAAAAAACAGATTAAGCTCATCACTAAAAGTCTTTTTTACTTTATTTGTGTTGAATTTATCTAAAGAATAATAATTATCTGTTATACATTGCTTTAATTTTCAATTTTAAATTTCTAATTTAAAAAACAAATTATTTTTGATTTAGTTTTATGAGTTTTATGTTAATAATTTTTATCTTGCTTTTTACTTTATCAAAAACAGGTTAGCGTGATGGTCCCTCTTTATTGCATCAAGATCTGTCTTTACTGTACTCTTCTCCAAAGTAAGGCACACCTTCGCTTCGGCTTTTGCAATAAGCTGCTTGACTTTGCCTTCCTGCCCATTTTATGTTGTTCGGGACTAGAAATTGGTCGGCCGCTTTGTGCGATGTAATCAATAACTATTTCACGTGCTTCTCTCTTGGTTCCAGAACTTGTAATTGAATACAAAAATTTCGATTTAAATGATTTAATATTTCAAAACCATATTCTTGTCTCAAATTTTATAAAATTTATATTATGTTTTATCATAAATTACAAATTCGATATTCATGCAATAAGCAATACATTTTCTTCATACTCCTTCTCCAACTATTTAACTCAGAACATTAATTATTTAGCTTGTTATAATCAGGTTTAATCATTTTTTTTCACCTTAATTTTTCCAATAGAATATTTAAATAAATATTTGATCAAAGATTCGTAATTGATAATTTAGCTTGATTTTCGCATAAATGTAATATAATGTTACTTATTATTGGAGATCGATTCACTATATAATTTTGCTTTTTATTATGCAAAATTCTTTTGCCCCAATCAGCAAACTTTTTTCTTATTCTATCACAATTAATTACACTAAGGGGTTTTTTTTATTAATTTAAATTTATAAATTTTTATCTTATTTTAATGCTACTTGATTTAAATGATTTAATATTTCAAAACCATGATCTTGTCTCACAACTTTATAAAATTTTGAGTCTGATTGGCAAATATGAATGGCAAATTAATCAAAAAACAAAGCGAAAATCATCTACAACGCCAGAAGCATAAAACAAATCTTTTAAAATATAATGTTTATTATATTCAAACAATAGTGAAATAAATATTAAACTCCTTTTATTTAAAAAGTTGTTTTGTAATTTGTTTTATTAGAGAGTTTATCATTTTGACAAAGTTTATTAAATTGAAAAAATTTTTACTTATTCCATCATGTTTTTAAGTTTTTTAAATTATGTTTAGACCTTTTTGATAATTAATTTTAGCCTGCTAACAGTGATCTAATAAAAGCATTTAAAATTAATTTTATTTAAAGTTTGTTCGGTGCGCATAAACGTTAAAAACCTAACATGCTTACGCTTCTTGAAAAAATCTTTACTAATTTGATTATTTCCTTTTCAAATTTATATTTAAAAATATGTTAACTATTTTTACAATTGAAAAATTAATGAAAGGTTGTTTATTTAGTATCTTTGTTGCTAGGAATTTCAAAATTACAACAAAGAAGTTGTTTTTGTTCGATATAATAATTAACTGTTTTGTTAAATCACTTATGCTTTCAAGACCAGATTTGGGAATTCTTCTTCGAAGGAAATGGAAGAAGCCGGACTGGGGGAACGTGAGTTCCACAGTCTTCACTGTAGAGGAATAGGCATTTTTTGATTAATTTAGAAAATCTTGTATTTTCAATTTTGACTTTGACATTTTTAAAAAAAAATTATTTAAAAACACTAGAAAATAATTAGCAGTCGTGTTGGTGCCGAAATGCATCTTGCCTCTTTTTTCTTCGTCATCCAATTCTAAAATAAATTTGAAAATTTGTTTTGTATTAAGATATTTAATAGTAGATTAAAATTAAATTAGGTAATTTTATTAAATCAAACTTTATCGCACAAAAATAGAATAAATATTGTTAACCTATCGCTTATTTAATGTTTAGCGTCTGTTAAATTTATCAAAATTTATTTATAATCTTTTAATATTAGCATTATTATTTGTAGTTAATTCATCAATTTCGGCTTCTTTCTTGTTATGTAATGTTTAGAAATAATATTCATTTATTAATCTTTATTTATTATTTTTTGCAATATTCATTAATGCTTTGAAATAATAAAATTTTTGACGTAGTCGATGTACCAACGCGGAAATGCTGACATTGTGGGAAGCGACTTTGGTCCAAAAGCAAAAGGTTTTATACAGTGTTATTTTTTGTTCGTTTCTATTTTAGTATTTAAGTACGTATGAATATTTTTTTGGGTTGTTAGTGATCTAATACATATAAGCATAAACCATTTAGGTTCAAATCGGTTAGTTAATCGGTTCTGAAAAATTTCATTAATTATTTAAATAATACAAGTCGGGCACCCGATTTATTTTTTATAAATTTATAGCTTGACAGTGAATTTCTTAATACTTCTTATATTTTTTTATTATTATTTATGTTTGGTTTAATTTATAATTTTAACCAAATTATATCATTTTTGTTACCTCATTTGGTATTTTAGAATATTTATTTTTGTTATAGTTTTTTAGACTTTATTTAGGATTTAATAGTTATCGTTTTTCGCGGTTTTCGCGACCCTTTGAAAAGATTCGGGACAGACATTTCTGTCAAATTAAGCACATCACTTTCAGATTTGCCACGCAGTACTTTCGGTTTGACGGGATGTTTAACTTTTGACTTATTATACATGACTGGATCACATGAGCCTCTGAGAAGTCACCGGCTGGAATGATTCAAAAGATTGCACTGACGACGTATGAAGTCCGCTCATTTATTATAAATATGTTAATATGATTAGAGTTCAACGCGATTCGAGTTTTATAATTATCAATATATGTATTTTTTACTTATGTAACTTTAAAACAAAATAGTCTATTGGTTTAATGAAAATTCAAAKAATTAATTAAATTAGAATAAACAAATATATTCTGACAAAAATAGCGCTCAACGGGAAAATAGTAAAAAAAAGTCCCAATTCCGCAAGTCGGTTTCAGGGTTTCGGCATAAATGTTTAATGCCTAAATAAATAAATTTAAAAATAATGTCAACTTACAATTAATTTAAGAAAACCCAAAATTTTTAATTGCCGTAAAAAAATTAATGGTAAATTTTTCCCATATTTACGATAAATCAAAATAAATGCTGATTTTTTGATTATAAAATCTAAATTTATTTAATTGTCATTGATTATTTTTCGCCTTTGTTGCATTTATTTCATGCAATGTTTAGCTTTAGAGAATAAGTTTGAATACGTTGTGGTCTCACTTTGCATMATTGTTTTGGTTTTTTTAATCACTTTAAATAAAGGGTTTAATTGAGGGRATATAAATAGCTTTTAACTTTCGAAAAATACTCTTCATTACGTTAGTTYATTATTTAAATTTATATCAGATATTAATCACTTTACTTTTTATAATTACAACATTTTAAAAAGTAACAAATCGCCTTAACTTCAATATGGATTGTAACAATTAGAGCATCCGAATTTTTTAATAACACATGTATTAAATATTAAATGGCCTTTGCAAGCCGAGTAAATATTTTGTTCAGTTCAAATTTATTAAACTATTTTATTGTCCACTTTTCAGTTAATTAAATGAAACTATTTATTTTAAATTTTTGTGCATTTGATTTTTATATGCAATAACCTAAATCTGGCTTATCTCATATACATATTATGAATTATATAATTTTTAACAACATTGTTAAAATTTTGTATGTTTTTAATAACCTTTTATTTTTTTAATTAGTGCTAATCAATCTGCTTCTGTTATTTTAATTTTATTTTTTGCTTCGTTTCGTAAATAATGCGCTGTCCAATCCCTCAGCGAGCGCGAAATGCTAACAGTTGAATAAAGGAATTTAAAGTTAAATTTATTAAATACTATATGAGCTGCAAAAATACATTGATATTATTTAGTTAATGTTGTAAAGTACAGTACTTTATGATTAAAATTGACTAAATTTTGCGGAAAGTTTTTTTTTAGCTTCATTCATGGTCATAATGTGCTCAATGCTCCAGAGCTTATTAAAGTATCCCTCGCAGGTTCCGCTCAAGAATCTGTTTTTGATCAATTTGACGTTATCCCCTTAATCGTAATGGTTGTTTTTGTRAAACGTAATTTAGGATGCTTTTCAAAAAAATTTATTTGTTTGTTTTTTATTTAATAAGTTTTAACAGCTAAACGTGATTTTTTATTTTTTAAATTTTAACAACCAACTAACTATAGACAATTTTGGTAAGTTTTTAAACTTTATTTGTTTTTAATCGGTGCGTTTGCTGTTAAATATGTCTCAGACTTAACAATCTGTTTCTTATTTATTATTTATGGTAAACATAAAAAAAATTATGATATTGTTTTATACGAATTTGACAAATTTTTATCAATAATTTTCTTTATTAGTACTCTTAGTTTCATTGGTAATTTATTTTGCCATTTTTTTTCATGTTCGCCATGTTCATCATTTCCACAAGATCTCGCAAATGATGTCGGATGATTCGACAAATTTATTTATTCAATTATTATAAATTAATATTCACAATAATGAGATATTTTAGCTTATCCAATGTTATAATTTTTTCAAATGTAATTGTAGAAATTTAGCATATGAAAAATAAATGTTACATTTTTTTGAGCGATACACCAAAGCATATTTATAAAAGATTGAATGTGAAAATTGGTATTTTCATTGCACGTACCCGCAAATTTATCTTAGTTAGATTTGGTTCACAGAGATCGCTTTCGGATTTATTTGCTTTTTATAATTACTTATTTGTTTTATTTTTTAAATTAATCTCCGGTGCGTAATTCGTCGACATGTCGTCTAACTCGACAGTTCGCTCGTGAATTGTCGCTTGTCATCCTCAGTCATCCTCACCAGCTTGAATTGTTTAGAACACCGATAAGTGCAGTTTTTATATTATTCGTAGCTCAATTTTCAAATGCCCCTCTTTCCTAAGTATGCCTATTAAATTGTATTGAGACATTAGTAAAAGAGAGCTTAGTTTCCTTCTAAATTAATTTACTATTCAAACAAGGTTAATCTGTAAGAATGTTGTACACATTGAATTTTATTATGTATTTTAATGAATAGTAATTATACATTATCTTTCAGTCATTTCCCACAAAGAATCATGTAAATAGGATTTATTTGAGCGTTTCAATTTATCGTATAAAATGTTTTTAAATTTTGTAACAAAAAATATACGCAATTTTTTGAAATCCAATTGCCGGGCATCATCCTATTGAGGTTCGCTAATTTAATTCATTCCAAAGTATTTCGAATTTATTGTTTAACAATATAACGATGATACAT
>MEIZ01000436.1:10180-20408 GCA_001723225.1 Globodera ellingtonae | reverse complement strand
GTAACTTAATAAAAAAAATTTTAATATAATTGTTTATAATTTAGCTGATTTTTTTTTCAAGACAGTATTTTAAGTTTAAACTTTTCGCCTTTAATTTGTTTATTTACTAGAATGGATGAAGCTGATAAGGCCGTTTTAAATAAATATTTCAAAAAAATCAATATTCTTTACGAAACTTAACCTGATAAATAATTATGCAATTAATTTATTTTTACATTGCAAGTAAAAATTTTTTTAACAACTATCTTTTTGTGCTTTATTCAATTTTTTATTCATTACGACATAATTTATGAAAATCTGCAGTTTCTTCGCCCACAGATTGTTCGCTTTAATTTCAATGACAGTTTGATAAAACAGTTTAATTTATGTGTACGTTAAAACTTTGATTAAGTTTTGATTATTGCAATAGTCCAATCTTTGCGGCATTTCCAACTTCGACGATTATAGTTTTTAATTATTAAGGTCAAACAATATTATCAATGCGGATTTTTATAATTGCCTTTTTGGTTGTATTAAAAACAAAAATTTTATTATTAAATAATATTTGTTAATATAGGAGATTAATAGTGATCTCTCACTGTCCTTGGTGAATGTTTATTTTTATAAAGCATTTATGGTTTGATCAATATAGTTAAGCAATATCATTTCCATCCAATCGCTTATTCTTAATCCATTTTAATTAAACATCTATTGAAAGTTCTATATTTTTGGCTCCTTATTATGAATATTTAGCTTACCAAAGATTTATTAAAGTAATTGCAAATATTGGTAATAAATAATTATACTTCTTTTATTTATTTAATTATTATATTTAAGTATTATTTTTTATTGATGATTTCATTTTTTTTTATCATTTTGGTTGAAGTAAGCTAAACTAAGTTTTCTTATCAAATATTGAAAGCCATGAAATTTAAATATATCCCATTTATACAATGGATTTGGGGTTTACTTTGGAATTGCCGATTATTATGCCTTCAACTTGTTTAACTTTTTTTTAATGCAGTTTTAAGGTTCTTTAATTTTAATTACACCTATTTTATAACATGACATTTTTGATAAAACCTGTCTCGAGCCGAAAAAAATTTCGCGCTGTTAAACATTTGAACATCGATCAGTGCGCAACTTGTGGAGCCAGCTTGATTACTACTTTGAGACCCCGTTAAATATGAGATTTATATAAAAACTCTTTTTATCATTTTTATCATTAATATAATTAGACGATTATAATTATCCGGGTTCGAGTTTTCTTCATTAAAGAAAATGCGGCTTGCACAACATTGCCATAGCCCATTGCCGTTTTAAAGTGTGTGTTTTTAATTTAATCTAGGGAACACGTGAGTTTTGCGGCCCAATTCGGTTATTGCATCATTTAAGTTTATGTTTTAACCATTTTAATTTTCCTCCCTTTGATTCTTTAGTATTTTTTAGCACCTGACCGAGGTTTGTGTGTTTGCAAGCTAGCAATTGTACTTAATTTCAACTCTCCATTGATATTTTTGCCTGGTGGAAAGAACATAAAAAAACTTTCCACTGATTTCTGAGATTGCAAAAAATTTGTTAACAGTTCCTGCGACTTCTGTAAGCAGTGAGCGAATATTTTCTATTGCTGGCCTTCTATATGCAAATAGTTTGAGGAATCGGTAACATTACCCCTTTAAAGTTTAAATTATTAATTTTTGCGAAATTTAGTCTTGGCGCAGAAACAGCCGAACGAATAATCCTTATCCGAGCAAATTTGAATAAATTATTGTTGGCTCCCTCGCCTGTTCCAGACGAAGAAGAGTTATTGAAAAATGAAAGTGAACAAATCCAACTTGAATGAATTTTATTTTTTGCGTTTGATTAACTTGTTGGGAGAAATTGCGTAAAATTTGATTTTTTCAAGAATTTCAATTGGTAATTTCGAAAATTGGAAATTATCCGGTATCCGGACGGATATCCGGGCAAAAATTACTATCCGGTACCGGTATCCGGGTGTCAAGGAACCGGTGGAACCGCTATCCGGGGGACCCGGATAATATCCGGTCTTGTCCAACCCTAGAGTTTACCATTAAAGTATATTTGTGTTCTTTATATTTGGGTTAAAAAATAAAAATGTATTTTAAACAATATTGTTGAATTATTCCTATTAGTTATATAATTTGTAAACCGTTTTTAAAGCTGATTATATGATTTAATTAAACTTTATTAATATATTCTGAGTAATTAAATTGCAATTGCATTGATTTCTAAATATTTGCTGATGTAGCCTGGCATTTTGGTTCCGAGCTAAACAACACCGATAATTAATTATCTTGATTGTATGAATGACTGAATATTTAAAATTTTATAAGTTAAACTTGCATAAATATTACTTTATATGATTTAGTAAAAAAACGCTTTTTAAATTATTTTAGTCAAAATAAATTGCTTATTTTACACTTTTTACATTGTATTTTAAATTATAATATTTGTAACATTCTATACTGGGTTTTTTAAATATTTGATGATAACTGTGTTTGAAATTATATCTCAGTAACAGTTAAATTCAAATTGCGTATTTTTGATACATTTGTTTATTAAGTATATGTTAATTGTTAGGTTCATTTTTGACTCGTAATTGTCGTGTTAGCAGCTTTCACAAAACAAAATTTTATTATTATTTATGAAAAAAGTATCAATTGGGATACATATAATAAGACTATAATGCAACATCCACGAACATTTCTCTCTTCAACTCGTCATTATTATTCCTTCACGCGCGCTTATTGCTCTTTCAAACCATAACATTCATTTAATTTACAAATTTTTACCTTAGAAAAATTATTTATTATAAGTTTTTTAAATTATTGGGGCATATTACTCGTAAGTAATCTCATTTTTGCTTTCTAGAGTTGATTGAATGCGAAAGGCACTACTATCATCTAAATATTTTTTATCGCATTTCTTTTTTTAAAATAAAATGTTTCTTAATTTGACTTTTCGAATTAACAAATCCCTTGTTTTAAATTGGTTTTTTGAATTAAAAACGTTTTGTTTATTTGATAATAGTATCATTTGTAGGGATTAAAAAATATATTCTTCTGAATAAAATTTAAATTTTTTTATTTGTATTTTCAAAATTCTTGTTATATTGCATTCGGATATGCTTTTTTTAACTAATTTTTGATTTTAACGTTCGTATGTTTTTAATTTTTTGGAGTTGACATTCTAATTGCATCTTAGATTTAAAGCGTTATATTTTCAAGTTTTTAAAATTTCAAAATATTGTAAGGATTTTGCCTATTCTTTACTGGTAGCACCGGATGGTTGCCCAACCGTCGCCAGCGAAGCGATCGATGTGAGATCGATCGATGGACCGAGGGACCGGTCCCGTTGAGGATGGAGCTGTAAGGATTTGAGTGTTCCGCTGGTTGGAAGCAGGGTTGCTCCGGGTTACCCGAAACCCGAGAGCCGAAACCCGGTCTTTTTCTCGATCCGATACCCGAAACCCGACCGAAAAAATGAGCTTTTTTATAATACTAATTAATTTTGTTAGCAGATTACTTTTCACGTGTTTTCCCGTTTTAATATATTTTTCCAGTCTTATAAATATTTCCTGTCTATTTTTACAAATAATTATTTTATGCTTCTTATATATTACTTATTAAAGGTTTAGACGTGTCCAGTTCCGGACAGGTTGTTGACCTGCTGATCCAATCGTCCTCGATATGAGTGTTATTTAGTTTTTAATTTATTTTAACCTCTTAAAAAGAAGATTGGCTTTTTAAAGAATTAAATAAAAAAATAAAGGCCCATATATGCCAAAGATCCTTCTCCGGTCATACCCAATGATGATGCCATTTCAATGAGTGCCGTTGAATTTGAGTTGATTCCATATGGCAACGCAAAAAATGTGAGAAAATGGGAAATTTGCCGGAGGGCAGTTTGAACTTTACCGCTTCAGAATGGAACCCAATTTTCATGTCAACATAGACAGATGACCGGCGAAATGAGAAAATTAATGAAATCATTATTTTGAGTTGGCATGTAATGCATGCATACATTTGAACTTTTATACAATAATCAAACGTCATTGGTCCATTAGGCATGATTCGGGATTTTGGTCATTTTCATTAATAATATAACGCTACCCACTTCATGTATGCGTCCGGAATTCTGTCTCAGCGCCTAGCTTCTTGTTGCCAAAAATATTTAATAAATAAAATTGAATTTTGGGTTTATTAAGTTTTTTTTTCAATAATTTGACACTTTCTTAAGTTATGTATATTTAAATGTTTAACTCATAAATAGGAAAATTTTTTTTATTAAATCAAGATTATTATGTAATTTATTAATTTTATTTTTTGGATCACTCTGCTTTTTTCAGTAAATAAAAATCTTATAAAAATCCAAAGATAATCAGCATAACTAAAACAAATATGAAAGATTGAACTAAAGCAAAAGGTACCGTATTTTTAAATTTTGGTTAAAAATTTCTTAACAAATTGAGTAAAAAAATCATATTTCCTCTGCGGCGCCGAATTACGATACGCGTAAAATTAAATGGCACGTGTTTATTTACACGGTAATTGCTTGATAAAAAAATCAACCAAAACATTAAATCTTATCATTTACTTCGTTTTCAATATAACAAAACAAAAACCCAGAACTTTTTAATAAGTCACGCTTTTGCGGTATATGAAGCGATTAATTATATTTAAATTATATTTGAAACAATTTGTTTTTTTTATTCGTCGACGGCGGATCAGCTTACATTAAAAATGTAAAACACAGAATTTTATATATTTAAAAGTATGAAATATAAAAATGAAACTATGTTTTTTATTCTAAGATAGGGAAAAAATATTTATGTTCGTGAACAGAGACAAGTTGGTATACAAGAGTCCAACCCATTATACTTCAAAAACTGGAGTTACTTCAAAAAAATAAAATTCAAATAAATAAAAAAACTGAATAATTCCCTGTGACTTCAAAATAAAAATACAAACCAAAAATCTTGAATTTTAAAAAACCATGAAATCAAATACAAAAATAAAATGTCAAAAATAAACCATATTAAAAAAATAATAAAAAAGAAGCCTATAGCTGCAGAGTCCAAGCCAGTAAAACGATAAGAAACATTGAATGCGCAAATTTTTTATATTCGACAAATGAAAATATAACTGCTATCCCATTTATACGAAATGGCAGCTCGCTTAAATATAAACTTTTTCCACCAATCACGGAATATCAGAATTTCAGCTTCATTAAATGAATATATTTGTTACAGCAGAACAATGCCTCCTAAAAAGAAATGGGTCTGAGCCTTTCATGTAGAAGATTTAATTAATTTAAAGCTTATCGAAACGCGCTAGGCCTTCATCGTCGTGACATATGTTCAATGCGGAAAAATTAAAAATAATGAATCAAAATTATACAATCGGAATAAATGATTATAAACATTTGTGAACCTAAAATTTAAAAAAATTTTTGGAACATAAGTACATAATTATTAATCGACAAACTGTGCACAACTTTAATCGTTCAACGTTGCTACAAAAACAATGGTAGCAAACATTAGGTACATTGAATATTACATAATAAAAAGGAAATATTTCAATTGCAAAAAGAAGAGTAATAAACAATTTTAAAACTGATAATTTCATGAAAATTAATTTACTTATAATTAAACTATTAAATAATAAAAAGTAAATTATAACATATGGAAGAACAAAGGTTGGGTTGTCACCACGGAGCTTGATGGATACACCATTGCAGAACACAAGCACATAGCTACAGGCACCCATAAACAATTTACCAATTTTCAATCGATTCATTGCAAATGAAAGATTTAAATTCAAAAACTTATTTGTATAAAAATTAAAGATTAATTGTTAATAATTATAAATATTTATGTACAGATTTAAGAAAACACAATGGAATAACTCCAATTTACAAAAAAAAAATTGACAACAGTAAATATATATTTCTAATAAATTCGGTGGTGGTGGTGAACAAGTCAATTTGTGATCAACACGTTAGTGTCTGATTAAGAATTTTTTGATGTCGCATCATAATTTTGTACAAACAATACCAAAATTTAATTGTTTTAACTTATAAGATTAAATGCCGGGATTTTAATACTTTATTAGATTGTTTTCAAGAAAATTAGGTATGAAAATAATTTTATTTTAATTTACTATTTATTGGCACTAACGGAGAAAATTTAAATCCAATGTTATTTAAAATAAACATTCAAATTACATATTAAAAAATCGTAAAGTCCGATGTTTAAATCCAATTTTAATTTATAAAAAAGTTACGCTATCTCTAAATTAAGCAATTTAAAATAAATCAAACAAAAAAYAGTTAAACTTTTAATTTTTTAAAATCTAAAATACAATTAAAGGTATTAAATTTATGCAAATTAGCATTTGGTCAATGTACGTTTAAAACTTCTTTATATTATTTTAATGTGGTAAACAGTTCTACCAGTAAAGACATAATATAGTTTAGAGTTGAAATTACATATATCTATTAATTTATATTTGAAGCTAAGATCGTTTCTAATTTACTGGCATTATTATTATATTTTAAATTTGAATAATTGTTTAATTGCAATTTTACTTAATTAGTTTTATATTAATAAATCTTAAAATATAAAAAACTTATATTTTAAAGGTATAGTACAATTTCACGGATATTATTCAAAACATCTTATATTCAAAACAATATGATATGGAATACAAATAAATTTATTTAAATGTGTTGAGAAAAATGTTGATTAAAAATAAGACTTATAAACGCAATAATTAATAAACAAACTTAATCATTAATTACATTGTTTGATTGAAGCAATAAGAATCCTTATGGATTTTTAAGAATATTTATCATGTTTTACTTTTAAAGCCATTAAAAAAATCAGAGTTTAACAAATTTGAATCTTTATAAAAAATAAGAACTTCTTTAAATGTTATCAAATCATTAAAAATATTAAAAATAAAATTTAAAAATTTAAAAAATTAAAAAACTAAATAAACAACCAACAAAAAGAAAACTATTTGTTTTTTTCCATTGGATTAAGTAAAAAGTTTGTTTATATACTTGAATATGTTAAATAATTTTTGGATTTTATTTAATTTTGCGAGTATGGCCCAATTATCCTTTCCACTTTATTAGTTAGCGGGGCTTCAGCCAATTTATTGTTTTGGGAATTTTATCTTCATTAATATTTATTAAAGCTAGCTTAAAGAGAGGAAAATTTTCAGTTTTTTATATTGAACCCATTTTATTCCATCATTTTTCTCGCGCTATGGCCCTTATTATATATTTTTTATCCTTGCTGCCAACTCATTAAAAGTGTTTTGATATTGAATTACGTTGTTTTCGTTCTCATAATATTCCTTATTTTTTGTATCGATTTTAATGTCTAAAAAGTAAATTTAATTTGTATTCTTTAATTTTATAAATTTTAATTTTTACTCATAAAACTTTTATGTTATTCAGAATGGGTAATACAAACTAGTGTTAGGCAAATGGGTTTTTTCGGTATTCGGTATCGGTTTTCGGTATAATACCGATACCGAAAAAATATCGAAATCCCAAAATTTCTTCGGTCGGTATTCGGTACCGGTATTTCGGTAAAATACCGATACCGAAAAAATACCGAAATCTCAAAAAAATTTCGGTATCGGTATTTCGGTAAAATACCGAAAAAATACCGATACCGAAAAATACCGACCAAAAAAATTCGGTATACCGACCGGTATTCGGTATTTTTTTGAAAATTTTGAATTTCAATTTAAAATGAACAAAACTTTTAACCAATACTTATAATTGATTATTGGCAATGTTTTGTTGAGAAAAATAAGCATCTCAGTTAATTTTGTAAAAGCAAAGAGCCTCCCTATGGTTTTTTTCTCAAACCAACCACCCGGCCCCCGATTCTCGAGCATCACTAGTAAGTGATTGAACACTTTGTCCAATGCATCATCCATCAAAATTACAATAACTTTTAAATTTAAACATCACATGGAGTAAAAAATCCTAATTATTCTGCATTTTTTTTTAAATTCACCGAATTTTGCTAAAAAATCAAAAATATTTTTTTTTTAATTTTTAGAAATTGTTTCCCAACAATAGATCCTCACAGAAAGTAGGAAAAAAACCTATCCAGATGCGGGTCCGAACCCCAACCTAACTACCCAACAGCCTCCACCACTCACCACTAACACCATACTGGTCGAGATTGACAAAAATCGTTCAAAAATATCCATTTTCCAAAATACCGAAATACCGAAAAATACCGCGGTATTCCGAGATGGCTCGGTATCGGTATTTCGGTAAAATACCGAAATCTCCTAAATTTTCTCGGTCGGTATACCGAATCGGTAATACCGAAAAAAATACCGCGGTAATACCGAAAAATACCGCGGTAATACCGTACCGTGCCTAACACTAATACAAACTTTAAATCAATAAAAACACCAAAAATTATTAAGGACTTTATATTTTCAGCTGTCATTATTTAATATAGTACTCACTTTTTTCATTTTCTTATTGGTATTAATTAATCAATATACATATTTAAACCATTTTTAATAGTAAATATTTTCATTTATAATTAAATCATCAGACGCAATGCATGAAAATATTTGTTTTTATTGAGATAATTTATTGAAAAATAACTATTCGTTGATTTTTGTTAGCATTTTTATACAATAAATAATGCATATATTCGGTCAAATGAACAAAAATCGGAAAAAACATTTTTTCGTTTAAATAAAATATACATCGTTATTTTAATATTTATTTCTTGAATATATATTTTTCTTTAGATAAGATTTTTAACATTTAATGGAAAAAATTGAAGGAATATTTAATAATCGATTTTTTTTTTGCATTTACAAAAACATACTAATTGTAGTATTTAACGTAATTGACTTAAATGCCCCATCATTGTTATTTAAATTAATTTGGCGGCTCGCAATGTTCTGGAATTCTTTTGGGCATTTAAATTTTGTTCAAGCTTTGACATTGGAAGTGCATAAAGGAGAATTTATAAAAATAAACTCAAAAACTATAAGTTATTCATATACTCCCATCAATTGCTGTCAAACTGAGGAAATCCGTCTTTTACGGTTTATACCAAAATTAATAAATGAAATTAAAAAAACTAGAATTAAATAAATATTTTTAAAAATGCATAAACATTTATACAAAGACCAATTTTTTTATTTTAAATATATTGTTTCAATTTTATCAACACAATTTTCTTTAAAACAAATTGGTGTTCTGTGCCAAATTGGAGCCGGCGGATTCAGTGAAACAAATATGAAATTAAAAGTTAAAAAGGGAAAGGGTTAATAACTTGGTTAAATAAAATATAAAGTAAAAGCTCATTTTACGCTTACAGTAATTCAACTATAAACTTGGTTAGAGATTTTCATCATAAAAATGCAAAATTAAAAAAAAGAAGTTTTAAATTTTTGACCTTTAATATTTAATAACAATTTAAACATAAAAAAACGAGAATCATCATTAGGGACCAAATATATAATTCAATTATTCGCAATTAAGAATAAAAGGAAAATAACAAAATTTTAAAAAAATGAAACAATTTGATGTGAATTCTTTTATGTAATTGCGTTTTATTATCTCGTTTGATTTAACCAACGACTATGTTGATACAAACTTAACTTAATTATTTTTGAATAGAATATTTTGCATTTACTATAACTTTATTTTTGATATATCTAATTTATAATTATTTTACTTATCTTTTTATATTTAACCCCATTTTAATTCAGGCTAAATGATAATCATTTGTTATTTTAATTTAATTTCTTTTTCATTGCTGAAAAAAACAAAAACTACAATATTTGTTTCATAGAAATCGATAGTAATAAAAAAATTATTAACTAATCAATTATTAGAATAAACTATTTAACGAGTACAGTGCAATTTAATTTTTCACTTTGATATTTTCAAATTTTGCAAAAAAATTTAAATCTAAGCAAACAAGAACTAATTATATCAATTATTTAAATCAACGAACAACGGTACTGATTTGTATTTTGCAACGGCTCACCCGGGCTGTAGATTTTTTGGAATACGGCTGAGTTGGTGAGCCGGCCGAGCCGGTCGGGTTACAAAAAAAAGTTAAATATTCAAAATTGGCAAAATAGAATACATAGTAATTAATTAAAATATAAACACCAAACCATTTATTATAAATAAAACATTAATCCTCAAATTAAAAGTAATT
>MEIZ01000436.1:0-10118 GCA_001723225.1 Globodera ellingtonae | reverse complement strand
TTTTGTTTTTTTTGTCTTTTGGTTTGTCTCAATCGTTAAATTATTGAATTTTCCATATTTTTCTAAGCAGTGTAGGTAATTTTTTTTAAATGTTAACCAGTATCTTATTATTACTGCTAAATTACAAAACAAGTCGCTAGCAACTTCCGATTAACCTTATTTTTTTAATAATTTTATTGTGTTGGTATAATTAACAATTGAACAATTTAAATAGGGGTTCTAGGTCCCATTGAAGCAGTGAAGAACATCGAATGTATTTTAGGATTTATGTTTATCTGAAGCGATTTTATTTTTGCTTTGAGGCGGTTTAATCTGGCTCAAATGTTTTTTTTGTAAATTTTTATTCTGATAGCTTTATCTGAAAATCATCTTTAGTAATCTGTATTGTTTGCTCAAAAATTTTTTGGGGGTTTTTAACACTGCACATTGGATTTTAATTGTATTTATTTTTACGCCACATTATTATTGGTTTATTTAAACACATTATTGCGATTGGTTTCCGTCCTTTTTCAGCACCTTTTTTATTTTAATTTATTAGCTTTTAAATAATTGTATAATTTATACGCTTATTTTAAATAAATATTATTTTAATTCTTTTTAGTTTTATTATTTATTTGTTCAGTTTGAACTGAATTAAAAACTCAAGCTCCAATAAAACTCATCCATTTGCCGATAAAATTATGCGCGGTAGTTGATTGTTTATATGCTGGTGTTTATTGAATCAAATTTAGAAAATCAAAGTTTCGATGCTATATCGGCTGGAATTTTTATAACAAACAAGTTTTATGTATTTCAGTTTTAAATCATTAATATTTTATCATACAAATTATCATTTTTATCATATACATTAATATTTTCCAATTTTAGTTTTGTTTTTTTATTTTAAATGCATTTTTTCGTAGTTTGTGCCAAGGCATGAGAAGATTCATTCCAGCTAAAATAATCTGATACAACAATCTTTTCTCCGGGTTCATCATCCCTCCTCTTTAACTTCCTCTCTTTCTAAACCCTCTTCCAAACATGAGAATTCACTTTCTTTTAAAAAAGGTTTTTATAAATTATTCATGAATTTAATTCAAGCAAATGTTTTAGAATTTAATATAAAATCATAGATGATAATAGTCAAACAAGCGGTTAACGGACCAAATGAATGAAATAACCTTTGTGTCAAAAACACAATTTAAAAAAATCAATAATAAACAAAAAGTAATTAAAGCAAACAATGATTTTGCTGCTACATTTAAAAACGAATAATAAAACAAATATTAAACTTAAATCTAAGATATTTTACAAGAATAAGTGAATAAAAATGTCACAGATCTTCAAAATTAAAAAAAATAATGTTTAACTTTGAAGTTGTTTTCGTTTAGCGAGCAAAACATCAAGCAAAAACTACTGATTAAAAACCTTTAAAAGAAAAACAAAATTGTCAGTTTTTTAATGTCTTCAACTTAAAACTTTATTTTAATGCTTTATTGTTTGGTATAATCTTAAAACAAAAATAACAATTATAAAAGAACAGATAAAAACAAAAATTAATAATCACTGCTTTGGTTGGCACATCAACAGACTGAATGACACTAAAGTCTACTGCAATAAAACGTATTGATAATTAAGCAATATTAAAATGAAACAAAAAAATGATAAATAATCGATTTTTGAGTCGAACAATTAATTTATGTAAAACAACCAAATAATAACAAATATTGAGAATAAAAAATGRTCAAATACTAAAAAATAAAAAAACATCAACACCCTTAAAGAAGAAAAGATCGCGCGTGCACATGCTGCTGTTTTGAACGTCGCTGTCGATAGATTGTAGCAATTTTTTATGCATAGTGCTAGTAAAAAACAATATTTATAAAATATTATGAGTCAAAAATAATTTATTTGGGTTTGAAAAAAGATTGACGAAGAATAATATGATTTTATTTAAAAATAATCGCAGTCTAAAGAAGTTAGTAGCCAACGGCTGTTATGTTGAAGATTTACTCGCCACTTCAGCTAGAAAGTAAACGAATTTTCAAACAACCTTTAATGCATATTCAACATCGTGCAATTTGTTAAAAGCCAACCTGACGCTTAGATTGCTTCAAGAAATAAAAATGAATCGCAAAGCTTCTTTAATTGTTATAAACATATCTAAAAAGTTCAGTAAATTTAACGAGTAAAGTTTGTATTAAATCGGTGCCTATAAACGAGCTATTTACTTTATAGAATTAAATTTTATCTTAAATTAAATTTATAAACATGCAGAACGCAAAGGCGGAGAACAATAAACAGACGTTTTTGCACAAAAAATACAAGTCAAAAAAACATATCATAAAGAAATAGCAAAATTTATCAACCAAAATGGTCAAAAATAAAAAATATTTGAAAATGCCAAATTCTCGAAAACTTTCTGTCCAACTTTGAAAAATAAACCGCAGACACAAAAACACTTTGCGGGCGCATGCTTATAATAAATAATATACAATTAGAAAAAAAAATTACCTATATTCTGCTAAACTTATTAAAATAAATGTCAAAATGAATTGAAAAATTATTTTGGGTTGTAAATTTCAAATATTTCGTTAATACATAAAAAACAAGAAATGGCGCTGGTGGAATAATTGCAAGCCGAAATCTGGGCCGAGGACTTCCATGCACATGCCTCCCCGCCTGTTTCTCCGATCTCCAAAACTAAGTTTCTAAATTATTTTGTTAAAAATTTTTCTCAAATTCAAAAATAACAATAATTTAAAAATTATGGTTTTGTGGCTAGATTAATTTTAAATACTAACCATTATATAATAATATGTGAAAAATTCGGTATGAGAAAAGTGAATGTTAAAATCAATAACTTAACTGATTAGTATTCGACAACTGTAAAAAAAATAAATCGATACCTTCAAAGCAATAATGAATTTGTCTGTAAAAAAAAATTAAAATTAACTAAAAAATGTCAAATACACCACGAAGGAAGAAAAAATGATTGCTAAAACCTTGAATCCATTATAAGGGTGTTTTCTAAAAAAAATTTTTAAAAACAATACATCACTTTAAAATAATTGTGTTCGTGAACTCTCACGCTTATTAATTTTTTCAATCATTGATGTGAATTAATTTATTTAATTATGGGAAAAGGTATATGTTAACAAATAAGCGTAAAAGTTTTAAGCCAATAAAATAGAGAAGACATTTGATTTAATTATAAAAGTGAAATAAAGTCGGGCGATCGTATTGCTAACAGCAAATTGGCGCCAAAATAAAATCAGTTGAATAAGGATATATGCCATTTATACAGGCACAAATTAAATATACAAATTTACAAACCAACCCCAAAATAATTTTTTAATTTAGTTATTATCTAAAATTTATTTTGAAATTTTAAATCGCTGACATACCTTGTCAGAAAAAAAGAGTTTAAAATATTATTAAGATTGATATTTAAATTGGATATATTATGTTAAACAATTTATAGAAGTACATCAATATAAATTGTAGCTTTTTTCAATATTATTATTTTTTAAATATTTAGCTTTTTCATTTTTTATCAAAAAAATAGAACCAATATCAAATATTTTTCATATTTTAAATAAATGTTTAGATAAAGAAAAAATACTAATATTGAAGAATAGTTATAACTAAATTAAACCTTTATAAGACCTTTAATTTTTTTTAATTCTCATATAGCAGCAAAGATAAATCTTGCTTATGGTTTTTGCAATGCATAGTTTTAAAAGTTAATTATACATACTATCAGAAATTAAATAGAAATTAAAGGAAATTTAAATCATTCTGTTAGACTTTTAAGTAAATTTTATAAAAAACAATTCTTATTTGAACGAAATGCTAAATTCAAATTAAAATAATATAAATCCATTCAAAATCAAAATGTTAACGAAGAATATTAAAAATATAAATGGTATATTATATTTTAAAACTAAAAAAATCTTTAATGTAAATGAAACCTTTTTTACGATTATTCCATTGGAAAAATTAACAAAAACAACTAATAATCGGCCGGTGGCCAACCGTAAGGTGCCACAGGTCAGACAGACTCCACATGAACGACCTGCCCAGCGCAACAACGATGATTATAGGACTAAGAATTTTATTCGCAATAAAAATCCGACTGTTGGACGATGAAAGGAAATGCGGTAGGTTGGCACATTGTTTTCACCAAATAAATATACCAAAATTACTATCATAAAATAATTTGTAATACAAATGAATGTTGAGAGATTAAATTATAATGATTAAGTATAAAATTTAGCCGAATCGACATTTAAATTATATTAATTATTTATTTCATCTCTAAAATAAATAATTAATCATCAAATGAATTAAGCACAAAAATGCAATTGCTTGTTTAAAAAGAAATTTTCTTTGTTAATTCATAAAGTAAACGAATACCAATTGATAAATTCAATTTATTTCGCTAAAACTCAGACGAAGATGACCCTTTAATGCAGTTTCATTATATAAGACTTAAAAATGCTATTACCAAAGGTTAAATTAAATATGCAGCCACATACTCTCACGTTTTTCAAAATTCATAAATGTTTTCATAATTATGGTTACTTATATTTTTGTTTTTGTCAAATTCTATTTCCATAACATCCCAAAAATTTGATTTATTTATTTTAAGTGGCGACTGTGTGCAGGTGGTGACGCCACCGAGAAGTTCGCTGAAAACAAAGGCGGCGGTTTCAAATAAGCACCAAATTAATAATACGGAAATTGAAATCATTTACAATATTATAAAATACAAAAATTTTTAGTTGAAAATTTTCAAAAAAAAGAGGAAATAATAAAATGCAAAGGAGAGCGCATAATAGAATTCACACAAAATAAAATTGGAAGTCGTAAATTCGCATTTTGTAAAGTTTAATACTTTATCACTCATTGGTAATACAAAAAATAGAAAACTATATTCTTACAAAATAATATCATGATTTAATTAAAAGTTAAATTGACGAATAAAGATCAAAATTATATTTATTAAAAAAAGGCTTGCTTAATTAAAAAAAAATTTAATATTGTAGAACAGGATTTATATAGAGAAAAAAACTCTTATTAAATTTAAAAATTACATATAAAACAAAATATTCGGATTTACAAACCCTTTAGGTTATTAAAAATTTAATTAACCTTTTCAAAACTGCTTGATAATTAATCAATTAAAGGGCATCTACCAAAACTATGTTTTTAAAGCGAAATAATGTGTTAGCAGCTTAAAATATTGAATCTCTGCCAAAAGACTTTTTACGTAAATAAAACGTCCATACATTAAAAAATAAAAGTAAACAATTATTATATTATTACTTTATATGGTTAACCACCTTATTCATTTCAAATCATCAATTATAAAACCTACTAAACAAACAAATAAAATTAAAATTATTTCAATAAAAATCTGCAGAGACAAAAAAATATATATATAAAATTATCGTGACCACGTCTTTTAACTGTTAATACAATATCCATAATAAAAAAAAACTTATTTCCCATAAAATATTAATTTATTCATTATTATTTATTTAATTATATGTTAGAGAACAAAGCGTTTATAAATTTTAGTTTTTTCTTTAGTTAGTGGTATTTAAATACATTAAAATGGAGCCAATATTTTGACAAAATAATTAATATTCATTTTTTATGATAAACAAAGGTTTTTTTGGTCTTTACATATCTTTTTAGCTTTTAGACATCCGATGCAATTGGGTGGGAATTCGAGCATATGAGTAGCTGATTCGCGGCATGTAGCGTGCATGTTGTTGGAGAATTTGTTTGGCTATTTTTTTTGTTGTTATAAAGCTTAATTTAAATTAATGTTAAATGATACTTATAAATTAGGTTATTATTCGTTTACAATTATTTTCAATTTTCAAATGTAAGTTAAAAATATTCTGGTTATTAAAAAGGGGAAAACATGGTTTATAATATTTGAAATAGATATGTTTCTTCATTTTTTTAATATATTTGGGATTCATGATTAATAAATTTGCAGTCAGTCATCAATTGCCTAAAAATAAGGAAAAGTGAAGTCTTGGTCAAGAATGTTATTTTATGTGCCATGCATCGATATTTCAACATCCAGCTGCGTTTTCTCAACTTTTTATTTTTAGGTCCTAATTATTTATCACTGTAATTTTTTTAAATACAAAAAATTGTAATCGCAAAATTAAAATAATGTTATATTATAGTTTAATTAGACAAGATCTTATAATTTACTATTTTCCTTTTTATGTTTTTGTGTTTGTTTTCAAAATGCTGATTTGTTTGTGGCATGTCAACGCACAGACCGGATTGTATGGCGGGAGAGCGACTAATATTAATATAAATATTTAATAAAATTGTTTATTTTGATTTCTAATTCCTAAGCAATGAATAGAATTAATTCGTTGGATGTTTGATTTCAAAGTCAAAATAAATTTAAATGAATATTTTTTCTTTATTGGTCTTCTATACGAAATAATTATTGTTATAAATTTGTTTATTTCAATTTCTTTTTTATGTTATGAATTTTTTTAACGTTGATCGTGAATATAATTTGTCTTTGTGATGCGGAAATATAATTTATTATATTCAAATCAAAAATAATTTAACATGTATATCAATGTATTCTGCATTATTAAAAGCCTTGGTCTGAAAATTAAAGAACTACTGGAGTTCAGAGCACAATGAAAATTAATTTATAATATATTTTCAGCAATTACACACTAATGTCTTTGATGCCACAAGTCGCCATCTACCACATCCAAAAAGGCCATTGTATCTTTTAAGAAATAAACAAAATATTTAAACTAATTAAAATTAAAATTAAGAAAATTAAATTACTATTATGCCATTTTACAAATTTACATTGCTCAACCACTAACACAAAGATAAAAAAATGCTTTGCCATGTTTTTATCAAAAAATAAACTCATTTAACATATAAACACACAAAATAATTTAATAAATTATTGGCTCAAATCTAAATAATAGTTAAATGTTAGAAAGCTACCGGAAGGATATTATTCTATTAATTTATTTAATTTTATTATAAGAACAAATGATTTACATTAAAATGGGGTTAAATATAAAAAGTTAAGTACAATAAATTAAAAATTAGATTTATCAAATATAAAGTTATTGTAAATGCTAAATATTCTTTCAAAAATAATTAAGTTCAGAGTGTATCAACTAGCCGTTTGAATTAATATTTGGGCCATAATGATGATTCTCGTTTTTTTTATGTTTAAATTGTTATTAAATATTAAAGGCCATGAATTTCATTTCGGTTCATTCCGTTGACGCATCCGGACTGTGTAGAGGCTTCAATCGGATGAATGATTTATTCTTTTTTATAAAAGGCGACTTGTTTTGAAAAATTAACATATTAAAATAAAAACCAAAAAATAGAAAATCCAACAAATTTGCATAATTAATTTAATTGTTCATTTTACTAGATTTTACACTGGCCGACAAAATTTGTTAAATCTAATATAAATTAAATCATTTTGACTTAATTTACGATTTTTTTTATTTTGTTTAATTTTAATTGTTTTAAATCTGTTAGCTACGTTATTGCTGACCTTTAAAGAATAATTATAAAATTAAATAATGCGAATTATTATTGTCTTTAGTTCATAGATTTTTAAAAAGTTATAAATTTCAAGATGTCAATAAAAGTTGAAGAACAGCTGGCCTAAAAGTTTGTGTATTTAGTGTTCGAATAATTTAACGTAATTTTTATTTATTTTTTTCTATGTAAATGTTTAGTTTTTTGGAATTGAAAAATGCTTTTAAGTCATGACATCATCATGTCAAAAATATTATTGATTGTGTGGGTTTGGTTTTTAAATAGGTAAAAACCGCGATCCATTGTTTCAATATTCAATTATTAAAAATATTGCATAAATAAAATTTGCAATCTGCAGTAAGGCAGGGCGATTTTGTTGTCGATATAACTTAAATAATGCAATGAATTCTAGATTCCACCTTATTAAATTCCGCATTGATTGCATTTTCGTTTTTAAAAAGCAAGGATTGAAAACAAAAATTATATATATTTTAAGCTTGAAACGAACGGACTCTTAATTTATTAAATTAACTTTTAAATAAAATGGATTGTTGCTAGTTTTGTCATTTTACTGCAATTTAATAAATGTTTTTATGATAAAATACAAATGTATAAATCAAAGACATAATTTAATTTTACAACAACATAAGGTTGAGTAAATGAATGAGTGGATGCGTTAAAGATGCAAATATTTTTTATCCAAAAAATCATTTTAAAAATTAATACTAAATAAACCAGCTAGTAATCCACTTGATCGGAATCTTTGACGACGATCGATGCCAAAATATTAAAGAAAAATAACTTTGAAAAGAATAGAAGGAAGAAGGGTATTTATTAACGGAAAACGTAAATATGTTCAAAAAGCTGGCAAAAAAAACAATTTAAAAACCTATAAATGGCATTAAAAATGTAATTTTGGTTGCAAATCCCTTAACAAATTAGAAAAAGATAATAATCATTTTTGAACATACCTGCATAAATTTAAATATTATACTCAATACTATATTAGTTGTTTTTTATGTTTTAGATGTAAAATTGCTAAAATTAAAATTTAATACTTTTGTAGTTCCTTAAAGTAATTACAACTTGATTTTAAGGATTGTGTGCACAATAATATTACTAAGTTCATTATTTGCAGCGTTATTTAAAACCGTTCTTCTTATGATTTTTCATAAATTAATTATAGTTTTAAGCAAAAAGATAATTGATATCCCCCGCTACTTAATTACTGCCCATTTGGTAAAGGTCCCAAACAATTTGCAATTTACCCATATAAATAATTGTATTTAGTTTCAATATTGAAGCAGTGCACGAAAAAATTAGCTACTTAATAAATATTTTATTTTGAATTTTATTAGTTTTGAATTTAAATTTTGAAAAAACCGCAATTCTTTTTAAAAACAATATATTTTATAGCATATTAATAAATTCTAAAAACGGCGACCAGATTGCAGATCTTTTTTGCCTGAAACGTTGGATAAAGGAATGTTTATTTATTTGCATGACATTGATGTTATAATTCACAATTTAATGTACTAAAGCATTTTATGTCGTTTCCTCATTATAAAAAAACATAAATTCGCATTTATTTCATTTTTGTTGAATAGCCTTTGCAGCTAAATTTTCGTCGCCTCAAAGGGTGTGTATATTAAAATTAGATTTAATTTATTAATTTTTTTAATCACATATAGATTTTTTGTTTTAGCAAAACTTAAAATCATCCATTTCTGATAAATTTAAGATAGACCCCTGTAATATCATTAATTTTCCTTTTTATTTAATTAACCTTTCGGTTTTTGGATTGTTATTTTATATATAATTGACATTTCTTAAAATTATCATTCATATTATTTTTTTCCGACACGCTCATTTTTAAAAATTGACTTGCAACAAACATGTCTTTTATTCAGCAATTTAAAAAATTGCATGTTCTGATAAAAATTTTTTTTATGTGGTCTTATTTTTAATAATTAATTAAAATGTTTACTATGTCAAAACTTTAAAAGATGAAAAACTGGCAGTTATTTGTGTGATAAAACTTGTTTCGATATTGTAACTATTTCAAAAACATTTTTATTTTAAGTTTTTGTGATTTCCAGTGAGTTTTAAGAATGGTAACAATATTTGATTATTGTTTAAGAGAAATTTTTTATTAAATTCATTAATTTTTTCATATTTAGATTTTTATATGAGTTTAAGAGAATTTTTTTTTTTATTAAATTCATTAATTTTTTCATATTTAGATTTTTTATAACTCGCTGAAAAACAATCGTTTCCTTTACAAGTTGACGAGATTTGCTCAAGCCTATTTAAAAAAGACTATTTACATCCCAATCAATTTAAAATAAACTGGCCGAAACAATGCGCGTGAATTTTAGACCGAAGTATTCTTTAAAAATTTTCTGTAAAAAAATTTGAAAAAAGTTTAAAATAATTGATCAAAATTATTTGTTTGATTTTTTTCAAATCAATATTTATTTATCTTTTGCTGAGATTCGTTGTACATTTGAGTGCCATGAAACTGGATTATATTGAATTGCCTAATTAAGCCTTGTAGGCAACTCAAA
>MEIZ01000435.1:30737-41052 GCA_001723225.1 Globodera ellingtonae | reverse complement strand
TTCGGCGTCGTAGCGGAACTCCGCAATGCGAGCGCCGATGGAGCTAGCTAAACTCGCGTGGTTTGTGCCGGATGCGTGGGCTAACACTGCGGTTAGAATTTGTTGAAGCTGTGCCGGATCCATGCTGTAATGGTGGCGAAGCTGATCGTTGATTGCAGATTTTTGTCGCTTGAAGAATAAACCAATGGAAACACTTTTGCGGAGTGGTTCAACCGATTCGGCGCTCTGATTGAGGAGGACGGAAAAGATCTGCAGGAACAAACAAAAGTAAGATTGCTGCTCGGAAAGCTGGGCGAGGAGGAATACGCCAAATATCGGGACAGCATCAGTCCGACTCAGCCAGACAAGGCTAAATGGAAGGACACCATCGACAAACTGAAAASGTTATTTTCGGAGACCCGTTCACTTTTCGTCCGTCGATATGAATGCTTCCAAATCCGACAGCAATCAAACCAGGACATTTCATCATTGATCGCACACATCAATGCGTCCTGTGAGAAGAGCAATCTGAACTTGACGAAAGAACAGCTAAAATGCATGATTCTAGTCATCGCACTGAGGGATGAGCACCACGACTTGCGGCAGAAATGTCTCAAAATGCTGGAAGAGGCAGAGAAAAACGGCACTCAGCTTCCTCTCCAAAAGTTGGAAGAAGAGTTGAGAGCGATGCAGCTCGTCAAGGACAGCGCCCTTTCGCTCTTGGCCCCGCCGATTTCAACCAATGCCGTCCAGCTACGCCCTCAACAGTGGCGAGAACCAAAAGGGAAGACCAAGCCGCAACCAAAAGCGATAAGTGCACCGATTCGCACGCCGCACACGCTCACAACCCAAAAGGCGGGAGGAAACGCAAACCGAGGAGGGCCGACCCATCCATGCGGCTCATGCGGCAGCCGTGATCATTGGCGATCCGATTGCACACTCCGCAACGCCACATGCCTCAAATGTCAGAAGCAAGGGCACATTGCAAAAGTTTGCCGCGCTCAACCGGTCTCCACGGCCAAACGCTTCAACCGATCATTCCACACGGTCAAAATCAGCAACCACTGCCTGAAAGTAGGCACATCGCACGGCCGCTGGTGGAAGATCAAGGCAACGATTGATGGCATCGAATGTGAAATGAATTTAGACACGGGCGCGCAGGCCACCATCGTCACAACACAAACGTGGACCAAATTGGGTGAACCGAAATTATCCCAACCGGATATCGAAACGTACAACTGCAACGACACGACATTTCCAATCCAAGGGAAATTCCGGTCTTCCGTCAGCTGTTTCGACAAACCTCCACAAATGCTGACTGCATACGTCAGCAGTGCCGTGAATTTGGATCTCCTCGGACTGCCGTGGATCGAAGCTTTGGCGCTAATTCCAAGGGAAGTAATGTTCCCACGAGCTCACCCAACAAACAAAGCGCCCGCGCCGATCCGCATCCATGCCACCCTGGCACCGAAGCCAACCCATGGCATCACGGACGAAACGTCACTGATCTCGGCACTCAAAACGGATTTTGCAAAAGTTTTTGAGCCAGGCCTAGGCCACTGCTCCAAGGTCAAAGCACATCTGATTCTGAAACCCGACGCTCGTCCAATCTTCTGCAAAGCCAGGCCCATCCCGCATGGCGCAGTCGACGAGGTCAATGAAGAATTAGACCGCCTTCTGCARATCGGAGCGATCACACCGGTTGAYTTCAGCCATTGGGCAGCTCCTATTTTGGCCGTAAAGAAGAAAAACGGCAAGACGCGRGTCTGCATTGATTTTTCAACCGGGCTGAACAACGCCCTAGAGTTGAACAGACATCCTTTGCCGAGACCGGACGTCATTTACGCCGCCCTGAGCGGAATGACTTATTTTTCGAATTTGGATCTGCGCGACGCCTACCTTCAAATGGAATTGGACGACGAGTCCAAAAATCTCTGTGCACTTAACTCGCACCGTGGATTATTCCGGTGCGAACGCCTTCTTGTTCGGCGTGAAATCGGCGCCGTCCATCTTCCAACATTTGATGGATCAGATTTGCGCAGGAATCCCAGGAGTTCACGCGTACCTGGATGACGGGCTCATCGCATCCAGAACCCTGGAGGAACATATTTCCGCGCTCTACCAACTGTTCACGCGTATCGGAGAATACGGGCTACGCATCCAACTGGAAAAGTGCAAATTCTTGCAGAAGGAACTGCTTTTCCTGGGACACATCATTGCCGCCGACGGCATCCGTCCTGATCCAGCGCGCTCCGAGGCAATCAGAAAAATGCCGGCGCCACACGACAAGTCCACCCTACGCTCGTTCTTAGGCGCATTGAACTATTACGGCAGATTTGTTAAACCCATGCGCGAAATTCGCGCCCCACTGGATCAACTCCTCCGAAAAGAAGTCGATTGGAAATGGGATCAGCAGCAACAAAATGCCTTCGAAAAGGCAACCCAAATTATGGCATCGGATCTGTTGCTGACGCACTACGACCCCGCACTGCCAATCGTCGTTGCTGCGGACGCCTCAAAAGACGGGATCGGCGCGACCATCAGCCACACGTTCCCGGACAAATCAGAGAAAGTGATCGARCACACTTCGTGCACTCTGTCCGCCGCGCAGCAAAACTACAGCCAAATAGAAAAGGAAGCTTTGGCGCTCGTTTTTGCGGTCCAGAAGTTCCATCGAATGCTCTTCGGTCGGAAATTCACACTGCTGACGGACCACAAGCCGCTGTTAGCCATTTTCGGCTCAAAGAAAGGCATTCCCATTTATGCCGCAAGCCGACTCCAAAGATGGGCGCAGATAATGTCAAACTATGAGTTCGACATCCGGTACATTAACACTACGGCATTTGGGCAGGCAGATGTGCTCTCCCGATTGATTGCCAACTACCCACGGCCGGACGAAGATCGGTTGATAGCAACCATCTGCACCGAAACAGATTGCTATATCAACATCATTCTCCAGGCCAACACGGATCACCTTCCCGTTACGGCAGAAGAAATCGCCGAGGCAACGGCAAAGGACCCGATCCTGTTAAAAGTCGAAGGACATGCCATTAAGGGCTGGCCAACAAAGTGCCACGACCCGGAAATTGCGCCGTTCTTCCCAAAACGCGATGAAATTTTGGAAATTGGAGGCTGCTTGCTCTACAAAAATCGCGTCATAATTCCAGAACAATTGCGCCCACGAATGCTCAAGGCTCTACACATGTCGCACCCAGGAATTGTGCGGATGAAAGCCCTTGGGCGACAGCACATCTATTGGCCCAACATGGACTCAGCAATCGAAACAGTCGTGAGAAAATGCGAGGAATGCCAAATGGCGCAGAAAAGTCCTACCAAAGCCCCACTGGCCCCYTGGGCTGCCACCAGTAAGGTATTTCAACGCGTCCACATCGACTTCGCTGGACCATGCCAAGACGGGCATGTATATTTTATTCTGGTGGACGCCTATTCGAAATGGCCCGAAGTCTACCAAATGGCTTCCATGACGGCTCAGGCAACCGTCCACACCGTCCGTTCCATCATCCACCGGCTGGGTATTYCGGAGGAAATCGTTTCGGACAACGGAAGACAGTTCCGTTCATCGGAATTTGCCGCATTTTGCACCGAATTCGGCATCAAGCAGACCTTCACGCCACCGTTTCACCCCCAATCCAACGGGCAGGTGGAGCGGTTCGTCGACACGTTCAAACGTGCGATGAAAAAGTGCGCGAAAAATGACAAGAATTGGACCGAAAAAGTGCTGTTCTCCTACCGAACAACACCGAACGCGTCCATCGACGGACTCTCACCCGACCAATTGTTCTTCGGACGCAAATTGCGCACCAAATTGGCGCTGGTCCACCCCAAAGAACAGCCCAAACRGGACGAAGTCATCGACAAGGACCGCGTTCGGCAGGCACAAGCAAAATACACGGCCAAAATGTCACAGCAATTTGATAAACGGCACGGAGCCAAACCATCGGTGTTTCTCCCGGGTGATCCGGTTCTACTGGAAAACTACCGACAGGGGAAGACACTTTGGCTGCAGGGGACCATTGTGGAGCGGCTTCGAAACTCGCCAACCTACCGAGTTCAAGTACCGGTTCTTGGCCGAGTCGTGCACCGACATGCCAACCAACTGCGCCGTCAGAACACTTTCGAAGACCAGCCAAATGCGAACAACCCTGCCCCAGCTCCGGCAATGGAGTCTCCCCAAAATCGAACTCCCATCGTCCCCCAAATCCTTCCCCGAAGTCCACCTCGGCCTCAAAGCCCATCGTTGGCCCAGCGAAGGACTCGCCGACTACCGAAGATGATCCAGCGCTTCTCGCCAAGTCGCCGCTGACGGATCGCTTCGAAAGCTGAGATGGGAGGTGTTGGAGAGAAGGGACTCAACTGTCCCTTCATCGATATTTTCATGTGATTGGTGATCTCTCTCTTCCCTCCCCCTCCCCATTGACTCACTGTCTTTATAAGGCGCCCCCTGTCCAGTACAGGGGTCACTCTTTCATTTGGTCACTCAATTGACTCCCTTCATATATTTGTTCTTTCCCCCGGAGACGATCAATAAATTATTTGATATTTGTTGTGCAATTGGGCAAAGGACACAACAACAATCATTACAGAAAATGCCTGGCGTAATTGTGAATTTTATTTTAATTTTTAATATTCATAAATTTTCATAAATTTTTTTCACTACAATAATAAATGGAATTTATAAAAAAACAGGAGTCTAAAATATCGAATATATATACGAGCTTTTTATAAATTGTAGCTAAAGTAGGGACCTTGCTTTTTGAACTTTTAAAAATTAGTAAAAATTTGCACATTCTAATACCACCCTTCAAGCTTGAATATAAACTAAAACTTTTCGAAGAGGCGGGGAGAAAACAGTGTTAATAATTTCGAATTCAATACTACATGGATCATTTTCAAAAAATAATTAGTTCAAAATGAAATGAAAATTAAAATAGTAAAATAACACAATCATTACAGAAAATGCCTGGCGTAATTGTAAATTTTATTTTAATTTTTAATATTCATAAATTTTCATAAATTTTTTTCACTACAATAATAAAACATTTTTTGGGTTTTTGGCCCATATTTTGTGGGTTTTTCGTAGGGTTGCCAGTTCTAATATTTAGGAAATTTTGTTACGGAAATTGAAGCAACAGAAAGACGTGATGAATTTGGCTTTACAGCATTTTATGATCCAATCGATGTTTAAAAAATCAATAAAAATAGCTTCATTTCTAACCAGGCCCGTTAAAAGCCTAAAATATTAATGAAACTTCGCATTAGAGACGGGACTTGAGCTTCGAGCGAGATCTCGAGTCGAGTTTTTCGAGATGTCGAGACCGAGATTCTCGAAAAAGCCGAGATTCTCGGATAAATCTCGGAAAATTTCTTCGAGCGAGATCTCGAGTCGAGATTTTTCGAGGTCTCGAGTCGAGATTTTTCGAGATGTCGAGACCGAGATCTCGTCTCGACCGGTCTCAAGATTCCCGCATGTGCATATAAATATTTAAAATGGAGAACGGAAAACGGATGGGGATACATACGACGAATAATGAGCAAGGTCACGGATGTACACGGCGAGCATGTTTCGGTAGTGATTCGGACGGGAAGGGAATTTTTCTGATCCGGGAATCCCTTCAAAGTCGAAATAAAACGCAGCACTTGACGTCGAAGCATCAAAAGTCGGCTAAAGTCCGGAAAACGGAAATTTCGGTTCGGTTATCGGTTTCGGTTAACCGAATTTTTTTGAAACCGACAGCCTTATTCACAACCGATCGAACGAAAAAATTTAGCATATTTTCGTCCAAAATCGTTATGATAGCCATTATAAAATCAGGGTTTTCGGACTCTTTACACTCAAATTCGCCATTTTCACTATTTGAGGAGTTGCAAATGTGTGCAATTCTTCCAAAAATGAGTTGGCGACATTCAATTCGAGTTCTGAAGCTTTTTCAGCGTCATTGAACTCTCCGCCAAAATATTCACCAATCGCTGTCATCAAATCGTAGAATTTGTCATTTTTATTCTGCTAATTAAAATAAAAAATAAATTTAACGTTTTCATAATTACATAGGCTTCCAACATGGCTGATAGCATCAGAATGAACACAACGGCAATTTTTGCCGAATAAAAAAAGCTTAGGTCGTTCATCAGGGCACACCTAAAGATTATAATGTGTAAAAGTTATCCCTTTTTATTGAAGTAAACGATTTATCATTAATAATGCTTTTTATTGTAAAAATCAAACGATTTGATCATTACATATTTAATTTTTTTTTATAATAATTTGCCTGCGAGAGTAAGTCACAAAATCGGGACACCGCATCAAGTCGCTTATTTGGGTTCTAACTTTTTGATCATCTTCTATTATCATGACATGGGATTATCAAAATAAATCACCTGGAGTTGGTCGCGTTACTCGCCGATTTGGGAATCAATTGACTGAAACTTTATCAAAAATACAAAACTAAAGATGGAAGCTTTTTCGGAAAAATGGAAAGTATAGCTTATGTTTGTTTGGTCATGAAAACCGCCCAATTTTTGGAGGTTTTTTTTTGAAATTTTAAATTGATTTTAGGCATGATTTTTTTTTTTTTGGTAAAAAAGTAAGTTCTTTATTAAAGCAAAAATTTAGTTTTATTAAAAAACGTCAATGCCTTAATTTCAAATTTTGTCTTACTCGGCGAAATATCCGATCAAAAATTGTGGTTTACAAAAAAAACAAATGAAATGATTTTAAGCCAATAAATGCCATAAATCGGTCTTTCACAATAATTGCCGGACAAAAGATAAAATGTTCTGAGTCAGCGGGTGCAATTAGGAGCACAAACAAGATGTAATTGAGCTAATTTTAAGAAAATTGTTGGAATTGTAACACGAACCCACAAAGTTTGCCAAATTCGTCTTGGAATGCTTTTTGATACTCTTCGCTAAAAAAATTCATTTAAATTTATTTTTAATGTATTTAGGTTTAACCTTGTCATGTACAACACTGGTGCATTTGAAGCGGCACTAACATTTATCGTCAAAATGGCCACAACCATAAAAATTGTCCACGAAATGATTGGGTCGGTCGTGTTCAAATTTGGTCGAACGAACAGCATAAAAGCAACACAAAAGTAATAGCCGCCAACATTCAGCAAAATGATGATGCACAATGAACGGAATATGCGCCGTTGCTTCTTTTCAGCGTTGGAAGAGTTGGAAACTACATAATAATGGGGAAAAGGATTGAATTTAAAAATTTAAAAATAATTACCGTATTTTCTCTATAGTAGCCCAAGGGCTGTCTCTTATACACATCTAGATGTGTATAAGAGACAGGCTGATAGCATCAGAATGAACACAACGGCAATTTTTGCCGAATAAAAAAAGCTTAGGTCGTTCATCAGGGCACACCTAAAGATCTGTCTCTTATACACATCTAGATGTGTATAAGAGACARCAATTAGTGAGTGGGCTCCAAATAGAGAGTGGGCTACTAATAGAGAAAATATAGAGAAATACGGTAATTTTTCTTGGATCCAGAATCCAACTCCTGTGGAGCCTTAGCGGCCTTGATTTTTTTCCTGGCCCAGGATGTTTCCTGGGTTTTGGTCCAGAAAATCAGGTCCGGTCAGGTGTTTGGGTCCAGGAATTTTGAAAATGACTGATTCTAAAAAAAATGTACGAAATATTAAATAATCTTACAAGATTTCATCCTAACCACAATGCCAACAACCACGTAGAGAACAATGGTAATTGAATGCATAAAAAAGTAAACGCTTAACAGGCGTTGGGAAGTTACAATCTGAAAAAAACGCTTAAATTTTTAATGTAACAATTTTCGCGCACCTTCATCAAATCGCCAAGTGTGCCGGTGGTCATCAAATTTGGCATTTTGCTCACAGATTCGTAATAAATCGTGAGTTTGAGTGTAGAAACAGATGTGCATATCAACATGATGGCACAAAGATAGGGCATTGGCCTCACTGTGTTCGGACTAAAAAGATAATCCATATTTTTCCATTTTTCAAAACTTCCTTAACAAAAATGCAATAAAAACGAAAAATACCCCCCTAAGGATCGACTTTTTAAAAGTTTTCAAAAAATGCACACCCTAAAAATTGACTTTTTCGCGACTAAAAATTCTGCCACCAAAAAATGAAAATTTTTAAAATTCTGCTTAATTTCAAAATTTTTTTTCTGAAATGCCTTTAATTTACATATAAAAAATTTTATTTCTCTTATTACTTCAATTAGGAAAATCTTGCCCATTTTTTGCTAAATTGCAAATTTTTTTTATCCATATTTCAAAATTTTGACCATATTTGGTCTTACAATTTTTCATCCATATTTTATGGCCATATTTCGAGATTTTTTGTCCATAATTAGTGGTCCTAGTTATAAACAAATAATTTTTCTGCAGTCGAGGGCGATAGATATTTTGTTGGAAATTTAATTTAATTTTTTATTTTTTACAATGCCGGAAAAAGGACGCATAGAAGGCGGTCCAGTCCAGTGAATGTCATGGACATCGCAGTACCGCCTAAGCCAAACAGAGAAACTGTGCAAATGCGAATGGCCAATGTGAAGGGCAGAAAGTTTTGGCCCGAAAGTGCCGTGTAGAGGAACAACCAATGGCCGTGCTGATGGAGCAGTTCAAAGAAACAGCACAGCGCGATGAGCAAATTGGCCGTCCCGTGAAGTGTCCTGACAAATTTTGTTAGAATAAAAAAGGGATTTCCCCAATATTGATGTGTTACGAATTGATTTACGAAAGCAGGTAATTCTGGAATTAACCGGTTTAATTTTGGAATTCTAAAATTTGAAAGTCTATAACTTTTTTTTAAACTCAACTAAATCAAACAAACAAAATGCCTCGAAAGCTCTAAGCTTTTAAAAAAATTAAAAAATTCGTGAAAAAGTTAAAGGGTGCTTTTTCACATTGAACTTCTTTTAAAACGAATGGAACCGTTTGGCTTTTTTCCCCAAATGATTCTTCTCATTTAGAGCCTTCAGAATGGCATCTTTGGTTGAGTTTAACAACAAATCAAATTTTAGAATTGCCAAAATTTGCCGGGAATTCCGGAATTTACCGATTTTCAAAATTTACTGTAACATCGAATATATTTATACACATTTAGCCAACTACAATTGCTATTTGAAAACAATTACTTTGTGCAATAAGTGACCCAAATGACGCCAAAATTGCCGATCATTCCGAACAGTGCTACCAAATTTATTGTCACCGCACCGATGATGAACGGCCAACACGGGTACACATCGCGGTACATTTGGTACAACTTTTGTTTAAATAAAATCAAAGAATAAATTTAAAAATAAATTTATCCTACGGTATTGTTTGCGTTGAAGTCAGTGTCATTCATCGTATTTGTTTTAATAAATTATTTTGGAATTAAATATATAAAAGGACGACAATCTTAAATAAATTTGAAAAATAAAAATCGGTAATCGTAAATAAATACATTCAAAAATTCAAAAAAAAATGTTGTTTTTCAGATATTATCAACAATTTAAAACTCCGTTAAAATTAGTATCAAAAGACTAATTTTTTTTTCTAATTATCGGAAATTTTTGTCATTAATTAATGCAAATCATAAAGAATTTCAATTACGAAAAGTCAAATCGATTTAAAAAATATAAAATGATTTTTTAGGTACCAATTTGGCCATGAGACGGAAAAGAAAGTTTATTTATTTAAAACTTCAAAAGAATGGCAAAATTGGGGGTGTTTACTATAACAGTTAGCAGAAAATTCGATTAGCATATGCCATGCACAAATTTTCCGGCATTCTTTCGTAAACAAACAAAACAGCATTTTTGTCCATATTTTGTGTTAAAATTTTAGCGAGTTTTTTAGGAAATGAATTTAATTAGAGCCAAATGAGTGTGTCCTCAATAGAAAGTCCTAGTGAATGACAACATTGGCAGCCGAATGTTGGCCAGACCAAATTAATTAAGCCACCCAAAATGAATTGATTACATACACATTTTATTTGCCTTAAGGCAAAAAAGGGGAACGGTGCCCTTTTTTTAAAGATTCGACCTTTTTTGGGGTCGTCCTTTTCCGTCCTTTTGAGAAGAATTTTTTAACCTGGCTTTATTTTCCCTTCAATTCTACTCCTAATTTTGGAAAATTTTCGAAAAATTAATTAATTGAAAAATTAAAAAAAAATTTTTTTAATAATTTTATTTACCTATTTTTCGTTCTTGTTTAATAAAACTTTGCCGATTTTTAACTTGCATTCTATGAATTTAAATGATGCATTTTATTAATTTTAATTTGTTGAATGTTTAATCTAAATTTATAATGGTTCCGTTGAAAAAATTTAAATGC
>MEIZ01000435.1:11249-26321 GCA_001723225.1 Globodera ellingtonae | reverse complement strand
CTTCCAAAATCCCATATCCGGATGTGGATATTCAGTGGATATATCCGGATAAGTAGATATCCGTTATCCGTCCGTATCCGTGACTGTCCGAAGTCCCATATCCGGATGCGGATATACAGCGGATATATCCGGATAAGTAGATATCCGTTATCCGTCCGTATCAGTGACTGTCCGAAATCCCATATCCGGATATCCGCGGATATATCCGGAATAAGTAGATGTTTCATATGCGTTATCCGCCCGTATTCGGATATATCCTCGGATATCCGGATACCCGTGCACACGCCTGTTGAAATTTATGGAATACAAATTGTTGAAATCTGCATCAAATAAATAACAATTTTTTTGGATTTAAAGACCGGCGCAGAATTTGATTTTTTTTAAAAAACAAATAAAAAAAACAACAACATTTTTAAATTAAGGATAATTTAAACAAAACTGATGAAATTGATATTGTGTGGACATTCGGTGTTATTCTGTATGGAATGCTCAGCAATAATGAACATCCCTTTGAAGGTTTAAAGGAACACATTTTGGATCAAAATGACTCATACAGAAAAAAAAGAATTTTACAATTGTCGTTACACTACAAAATTTATGTGGACAATCTTGGACAAATTTGGGGAAAGGGTCAAATGTTGCGCAAAAATTTGCAGAAAAAAATTGAATTTTTTTTGAAAAATGGAGAAGATTTGCCCATTCCATATGATAATGTGATGCCAACTGATTTTTCATGCGGCAACGATGAAGCAGATGACCAATATGTTTGTATCAATGAATATGAACCGCTGATCAATCTCACAAAGGTAAAAATGTTTATTATTTTTTTATTGATCATTTTGGCATCATAATCACAAGCTGCACGTGATCAGGGATGAGCATTTTTAGGATTAATCACGACGTGCAGCTTTTCTGGTATGAGATAGTATTGCATTTGGTCTTGAATAGAGTAGAGCAAAAGCGGTTTTAAACCGGGGGTACCGGTTTTGCGTTTGTCCGGTTTTGCAACCCCCGGTTTTCGGTTTCGGTTTTTGGCCGACACCCCGGTTAACCGAAAAACTAAACCGGTTTTTTTGTTAAAACAAAGGGGGGAGGGACCCTTTTGATTTAATAAAATCGTAATTTTGGACCGATTTTTTAACAAAATTGTTAAAATCTAACATTTTTTCCCGGCAGGGACTCCTCCCCATTCCTAAAAATTGAAAAATTACTCTATTTTTTTAAACTCCCTTTGTTTATCGGTGGTTTGATTCTCGGAGCTGATCAGAGAGAGAGAGAGAGAGAGAGAGAGAGGAGAGAGAGAGAGAGAGAGAGAGAGTCTGGTGATCTAATTTGAAATTTTGAAAAAGTTAACATCATAAAAACAAATAGATGTGAATCTTTTAAAGTGCTTTTATTTGGGCTATCTCTAAAAAAAATAAAATTATTTTAAAAAAATTTGTTTTTACCCTGACAACAATCAATATTTTTATAAATTATAAACATTGTCTCAAATTTATTCAGCAATGTCTACAAACATATAAAGACAAACGCATATTGATGAGCGATTTGCGCAAACAATTGGAAGAAATTTCATGCGGAAAATAATGAACTTTGTGAAGAAAGCAAACAATAGGACACATTTTTATTTTTTTTTATTTTCGGACGTAATCTTCTGACTTTTGTTGTTACTTTTTTTTAAAATTTCGAGCATAAAAATTGTTGGCTTTTATAAACACTAAACAAATTAAATGCTGAAAGGGGGGGGGGGTCGATAGGCGCCATCGGGAACATTTTGAATTTTTGACTCAATTTGTTAAGATTGCGACCAAATTTTAGAACATTGTTTGCAGTATGTTTTCATTAAATTTAATTCATTAATTGTAATTCTAGGAAATGTTAGACGGGATAGGGCAAGAAAACAAATAGTTCCCGCGGCAACGTCAATTGTTTAAATTTAAAAAAACAATTATTATTGAATTTTTGTAAAAAGAGTTGGTAGCTTAATTTCAATTAGAAAACAAAATTTTTTTTTCATCTACGAAAACGAAACTCGAAACAAGAACAAAAAAATTCTAGGACGAATGCCTCAAGGTTGGCGGCCACGATTTTCAAAATTTTTCCCGTTCCCGCGGGATTCCCGTTAAAAATTGAACGGGATTCTAACGGGAACGGGAAAAAGACGGAAATCCCATTCCCGTTCCCGGAATTTTTTTTTACCTGGCTCTACTTTCCATATGAATCATGCCAAAAAAATCTATTCCAAACCAAAATATGGAAGTTTATGTTCAATAAATTGTGAAACCAATTATCATAAATGAACAAAAAATTATTTTTCATTGCTTTTCCCATATTACCAATGAATCACATACATACTAAAAGCAAACCCAATTCCACCAATCAGAAATGTTTTTGTTCATTACATAAAATTTTGTGAGCAAATGATCATATCTTTTTATTCCATCGCAAAATGATTAAATATTTATGCGATGTGCACAAATGAATAAACTTTTTAAAATTTTTAAATTAAAATAAATTTGGTTCGCCTTTCATTTTCATTAATTATTTTTTAATATTTTTGGACTCAAACAAAAAGAATGAGTCTATGAAAGGCGTCAAAATATTGTCAAAACTAAGCATTTTTTTCCAATTCTTTTGCTGCTCAAAAATTATTCGATCAATTTTTTAAGATCAAATTTAAATAACAAATAAAATTTTGTTTATAGAAGATCAAAATGAGCATTATTCACTTTTTACTCGCAATCTTGATCACTTGCGCACCGTTGCTGCACCTCGCGGATGACCAGCACACGCCGACAACCCCGTAAAGATTAATGTGAATTATTCAAACTTTTTGAACAAAAATTTTTAGAATACATCTGACTGGAAACAAGTCGACGGTTAAAATCTTTTTCAATGAGTTACTGCAATGCATGCCGCCGTATTCCGGGAACAATGCCGACGCTTACGGACTCGAATTCCGTCTGCCCCGAGGCGCTGGACATTGTGATGACGGGTATGCATCAGGGATGGGCAAAATTTCGGAGTTCGGAATTTGAGCAAAATTTCGGATTTTGCACCCCTAGAATGGGATTTCTGAGGTATGGAGCAGTTCTAGATGACAATCCACAAGTTTTCTTGCATTTTTTGATTGTACAAATTCGCTGATTATTTAAAATGAATAACTTGTTCAAAGTTGAGTGACCCCACATTTCGGATTTAAAATCGTTTCGGATTTTTAGGATTTCGGAATTTCGGGTTTCGGATTTTATTTTCAGATTTTGCCCATCCCTGGTATGAATGATCAAATCAGGATATATATATTTCTGGTAAAATGATCAAAATTAATTTGAATTTAGCATACTGATCTGCTACCCGAGCACATTGGGCACAAGTCGTGTGTTGGTAATGTCAGGCCAATTTCGGATCCCGAATACTGAGGTTGTTTTGAAAATTTCAATATTCTATATTATTTATTTGTAATAATGAATGTATGCAAATTTGTTTCTCAATCTTTTTCAAATTTAAAATTTTTCAAAACCCATCAAATTTCAGCAAATGCTGTTCGTGGAGGAATGTAAGGCACTGGTCACAGCAGAAAATGACAAATGCGCTCGTAAATTCCATTGGCGTGGCATTAAAGTGTACACAATGCCGCCAATAAATGGGAAACGAACGCGTCAGATAATGCTGGAGGCATCAATTGCATCGCGCCCGTTTGTGTTAAAAATTTATAAATAGGGACTTTAATATTTTTAAATATAATATCAATAAAACTTTTTTTTATTTCGCCGCTTCGTACTTGGATTTGTATTTCATTCTCATCAGAAATTTCTAAAACCTTATTTAAAAAAATCAATTAACATTTTTTTATGATTTGGTTGACTAAAAATTTGTTTAAAAAATCAGCCCGGATTTTTATGTTTTAACATATTTTTCTCGTGGATTCCTTACCAAGAGCAGAAGCCCAAAAAATATTTGTTTTGAAAAATTTTTGAATTAGGGCGACTTTTTAATTTGCAAATGTATTTGGTTTGCAAAACTGTGACAAGCAAAAAGATAAAGTTGATTAAATTTTTGAAAATTTTATGCATAAACTGACTAGATTTTTTGGCCATTTTTGGCACATATTTAAGCATATATTTTGGCGTTTTTTTGGGTTTTTAATACATATTTTAGGATTTTTAAGCACATAAAAACATACATATTTTGGGTTTTTAGCACCTATTAATCCTAGCCCACATTTTAATTTAATTTAATTGAATTGGCGTAAATGGGGCTGATCGTATGCTTCAAGTCTCGCTCATTTGATTCTATTAAAAAAGGTGGAATAAAATAAAACATTTTTAGTTACAACTTTGGAAATGTTCACCAAATTGGTGTGCATTTCGGCGACCGGGATCAGCTAGCAACATACGCCACAGTTGAATATGGTAAATTGAATAAATTATTTTAAAATTTTAGGAATTTTAAATGTAATTGTTTTCCTACTGGTCTATACTAACTTTCCGGGACGCCAATTCTGGTCCAGCTGACTTTCCGGAACACCAAATAACAAATTCTGGTTTATATTGATTTCCGGAAAACCTAATTCTGGTTCATACTGTCTTTCCAGAAAACCTAATTCTGGTCCATACTGACTTTCCGGAAAGCCAAATTCTGGTCCAGCTGGCTTCCGGAACATAGATGAGCAAGGGGGGGGGGGTCGGCTCGAGCGCTGCGAGGTGCGATGTTAGGGGGGGTAGGGGTAGGGTCGCCGAGATTTCGCGTGCGATGTTGAACGCCAGAGCGCCGGCGCTCAAATGGCAAGCCAACTGAGCGCCACCTTTTTTTTCGCGCGCGATTTTTTCAACTACTTTTTAGGCGAGGGGCGGGTGGGTCGGCGGTGCCGATAGGCGCCGCCGAGAAAATTTTGAATTTTTTGTTCAATTTGTTAACAGATTTGCGACCAAAATATTAAAAATTCGCTTATTTTTTGATGCTTTTTAGGAAGGGAGAGGTCCGGCGGCGCCGATAGGCGCCGCCGGAAAATTTTTTGGGATTTTGGCTCAATTTGTTAAGAAAATTGGTCCAAAAATTACATTTGCGAGGTTATTTCTCTCTTTTTTTTTCCTACGCTGAGAAAAAATTTTCTTTTTCAAAATTTTGGAATTTTGGTGCGAGGTTGTTACAGTGGGGAGTGCCCGAGTGCGGCGTTGGGGGGGGGGGGGTCTGACCCCCCCCCCCTTGCGCATCTATGTTCCGGAACGCCAAATTCTGGTGCATTCTGGATCTCCAGAACATCCTATAACAAATTCTGGTTCATATTGATTTCCAGAAAACCTAATTCTGGTCCATATGACTTTCCGGAAAACTAATTCTGGTCCATAATGACTTTCCGGAAAGCCAAATTCTGGTCCATACTGGATATTTCTTATACTTTCATGAATTAATTTGTTATAGGCAAACAAGCATACATCGATGACGAGCTTCTTCGTGAAGCATTTTTGGAAAAAGTTGTGCATGGAGAACGGTTGAAAAACTATGCCGGCCTTTGGGTGTTGGGCATGGACATGCTGCCATCGACACAACTGAACAAGCTCCACCACCTGTACATCAACCGAACTTGCACATGCACAATGGAAGCATGGGTAAGAAAATTCTTCTTCTTTTTTTTAGAATAAAAAATATTTAAATAATAATACAAAAAAACATTTATCAATTTAATAAATGTTTTAAGTTTATTCGGCCAACGGATTCTGTTGCAAAAATTGTTGAACCGGAAACTCCAATCGCAGGATCAAAAAAATGTCCAGCCCTGAACACCAATCGTACATTTATGATTGGATTAATCGACGCGGACGAACAGGCCATCGTGATTGATGCGTTGACGGATGTTGACCTGAAAAATATGACGGTGGAACTGTCGAAGACAGATAAAAGTAAAATAATTAACTAAAATAAAATTAATTTCAACAGAATAAAAAATAAATAAAATAAAATTTACATCGAAGACAGATGAAAGTAAAATAATTAACCAAAATTAATTTCAACAGAATAAAAATAAAATAAAATTTACAGACAACGTAACTGGCGGTCCAGTTCTAATGAACTTTACAATTGGGACAACTGACGAATTGAAAGTCTTCTTACCAGAAGTAATTTACCTAATTAATTTTTGTGTAAAAAAAAATTTTTAAAATGAATTTAGACGGCTTTGATTGTCACAAAAGATGAACGACTGCCCAATGGAAGCTACAAAATGCACATGGAAATTATTCTTTTCAAGCATTTCTACGCCATTAAACTATTTATAAACGGCACTCAGTTGGGAGGCATTTTTCTGTCAAAGAATTGGTTCCGTGGAATTGAATGGAAAAACAGAGCGATCAAGGCAAGAGCATAATCACTAATTACATTTAATTATAATTTTTTAAGTTGACGCTGAACGGCCAAATGATGCTTTTGGATGAACCCAAAGCGACGGAAATAAACGACAATGTGAAAGTATATAAATAAATTAAAATATATATTTTTTTTAAATAATTTTAAGAGCATTTTGGAAAACTCTCCTGTTGGGCTTCCAACCAGCTTTACAATTGACGGACATCAAAATAATTTGAATTTTTTATTCCGTTTCCAAAAGCGCAACAGTCAAACGACAAGTACCTTCTCAATCATGTTTTCGAAAGTGAAGCGCCCAATCAAAGAACCAAGTAAAAAAATTTTAAAAATTATAAAAAATCTAATTTATAATTTATACGAAATGTATGTATTATAATGAACTTAAATTTTTAGTCCCTGGAACGGCATTCATTATTCAGTTTGAGCTGCAGGACAATTGCTACAATGTCACATTAAAAGTTTATGATGTAAATCTGACCTTAAATAAAAACAAAATAAATTAAATTTTACTGTTCCAAAACTTTAAAATAAAAAAGGGGCTTCGGTCGTGGGAGCAGGCGCCCGGGAGGATATTTTTAAAAAACATTTTTGTTCAAACTAGGGTCTGTCTCTTATACACATCTAGATGTGTATAAGAGACAGCTACTGGGGAACGGGGATCCCCGGAGGGGGATTGGGCAAACCCATTTTAGGGGTGCATTTTTTGAAAAATGCAATTTTTATTGGGTAGCTTTTTAAAATCAAAATTTTTTTTCTACGCGACTGATTAGATGGGAGTCTCAAGTAAAAAAATGAAATTTTGGTCAAAAGATCGTCTCAACAAAATTCAATTAATATAATCATTAAAATTCCTGATGTGATGACCATCTTTAGGGGGTGCATTTCATCCCCGTCCCCGGTGGGGATGGGACCGGGGATTACCTTTCGGGGATGAGCAAACCGGGGAACGGGGATGAATATGGCCGGGGATCCCTGGTTTTCCCCGTCCCCTCCCCGGCTGCAACCCTAGTTCAAACTAGAGATCGGTAGGAACGGGATTCCCGCGGGAAAAGTACGGGATTCCCGTCCCGTACTTTTTGAAAACCCCGTTTTGTTCCCGGAAATTTTATTTTACCGGACTCTAGTTCAAACTGAGCCAAATAAATAATAATTAATATTTTACAAATAATTTAATATTAATTAAATTATTAATTAAGGCCGGCAAGCGGACTTTCGATGAAGAAGAAAATGCAACCCGAATTTGCAACAAAGGCAATGCATTCGAATTTCGCTTCGTCGTGGGAAAAAAATTTCATGAAATAAAAATGAATGGAGAAAATTTGTTTGTCAACTACACCAATTCAATTCCATTTTGTGAGATCAAACATGTCATGGTAATATTAAAAAAGTTCAATTAATTTACTGAAAAATCATTTCATAGCTTGATGGGAATGTTAACTTGTTGGAGCAACATTTCGTACCATCGGCAGATGCGGTAATTTGGAATTAGTATTTAAAAGGACTAAATTGGTTTGATAAATGCTAACATTTTTTGTGCAAGTTTAGGTAAAAAAAGCAAAATTCGTCTATGCGTTGAACAATACGTTACTGAACTATGGCGACAAGATCATTTTGAGGGGCACAGTAAACCCAACTAGCAACATAATCAAAATCTACTTGCAGAACAAGGACGAAAGATGCTCAAAAATTTGTAAGTGATTAATAAGTTTCGAGTTTCGGGTTCGTGTAATTATCCGAAATTTCAGGGAAAATACACCCCTAAAGATTAGATTTTTTGAATGAATGAAATTTTTAAAAGGTTGCTCAAAAAATATTTGAAAGTTGCTATAACCGTACGTCAAATTACAAATAATTGTTATAAAAAAGGAAGTACAATCACTAGAGCGCGGATTTATATGGACTAAAAAAAGCGAAATATGGACTTAAAATATGGACTAAAAACCCCCCAAAATATGGACCAACCCCAAAAAGTGCCAAAATATGGATTTATATGGACTAAAAAGTCGCACTAACTCTAAAATTTTTCGAAATGAATGCTATTTTTGGGCTTCTTTCATGATTTTGTTAAAACATGAAAATCCGCGCTCTAGTGATTAATATACAATACCGGGGATAGGTCGTCCCGTATTATCCCATTTTTTTGGCGTCCCGTATACAGTTTTGTTTGCTTTTGTAGGCATTTAATGAAATTTAGCTGTTTCATTCCGTGTTTTTAAAGATAGCGATGTGGCCGTTTTGATTTTTGAAATAAATTCCTATAACCCAATCATTTGTTCGCATCATTTGCACAAGGTAATAATATTTAAAATTCATATGAATCAAAAAAGCATAAAAAATTACTCCAAAATCAATGTAAATTTGTTTAAAGGAGGAAGCAGCCGGATTAAAAACAGAAAATGTTACAAGCGAAAGACATCACATTTTTATGCGCCCATACGCAGAAACGATGTTACAAATTCTGATGGCCAAAGACGGCTTCTACGGCGAAATTTGTGGGAATGTATGGAACAAATTGTGTCCATATTACAAACCAAAGAACATAAACATCTCGACAATGTCTATTCCGCCGTGGGCAATCGACCATATTACTGTAAGTTAATGAAAGCGTATGCTAACCCCTATTAGTTTTATTATAAAATTTGATTTTATTATTTGTTTAGGTCAATAGCTCAACTTTTGATACTCTCCAAATTTGGGTGGAGAAAGCTTCTTCTAATGCAAATGACTTATATTTGTACGGACAAGAAAACGGTACTTTTCCGTTATGAGGCAACAAGAACATTTTTGTTCAAAGTCGAGATTACAAGCTGTTTGTTTCTAGGGGTTTTCGGGGTCGTAGAATCCAATTGTGACTTTATTTCAACCGATTTCAAACACCGACCCGAACTCGAACAGTTTTTCGAAATGTTTTTTTTTCTCATTTACCTAAAAAACATTGTATTTATGCATTGTGCAGAACAAAGAATATCAGTTTGGTGGCATAGATTTAACGATGTTTTGCAAAGTCTCATTGAAAATTGATCGACATTTTGGCGATTTTAATGGAAAAATGCGAAAAAACAAATTTCTGGAAATTGTTCCGGGTTTGGGGTTCGAATTCGGTCAAAATGGCAGGCATATTCGGATTCTACGCCCCTAATAACCCTAAAAGTGTGTTTTTAACAGCGAAACAACAATAAAAATTGCTGTTGCCTCATAACGGAAAAGTACCCAAGGTACAAGTCTCGTCCCATGGAAGCGCATCAACTTTACGCAAGTGATCAAACCAGAGGGAGAGCCCCTATTCAATTATTTCGTCTTTGTGAACATGACGTTGAAAAAGGGACTGAAGCCGGACTCCGAAGTGCGCATCAACTTCTTCAACGAGGCGCTCGAGTTTCACGACCTCTGTAAGCAAATATCACTTCTGGGGGGTTTTGATGGTGCTTTGATCACAATTGAGCATTGGAAATAATATCACAAAAATCTGCTGCCTAAACCATTTAATCAATCACAAAATATGGGAAGTTTCAAATCGTATGAGAAGCTCTTTTGAACATGACATGTGGTGTTTTAGTAAGCGATTGGAAAAATGGTAGTCCCGGGAGGGAATTTGAACCCACGACCATCGGCGTGGTTCAGCTTCACACCTGTCGGGGTTGGGGTTGCCCACATCGGTCGGGGTCGGGGTTTTTTGCTATAAACTTTTAGAAAGATGTGGTGCTCAAAAATTCTTTTTTTTTGCGCGCACTTTAATTAAAAAATATTTAAAAATTATTAAAAAATGTTTCTTTATTGGGGGAGTGAATGAAAGTAGAGGCAGAATTAAAGTAGCTAAATTAGTGCTTGCATTCAATCGAATTCGAACCCAACCAAACATTTGAATTGTCGAACAGACAAAAGCTGGTTGGTTATGTTGATGGCTGTGCAGAGTAAGACATTAACTTACTGTGTAGGCTTTTGTAAAAATAAATAAATTTTTTGTCAAAAGGTACGCAAGTCCATAGCCCTGTCCTCGGCAAAAATGAATTTTTAACTCGATAATGCCATCTTTAGGTTGTTAACCCCGAGCGGGGATGGGGGTCGGGGTTTGCGGGGTTAGAAGTGTCGGGGTCGGGGCAGACCCTAAATTTGCGGGGTCGGGGAAAACCCCGAAAAATGGCCTAAATTTGCTGGGTCGGTGCGCTTCCGCTCCGAATCCCCCCCGTCCGAATCCCCCCACAGCCAAATGTGTCTCGAATCCCCCCACAGCCAAAACTTCCCGAATCCCCTCAACGTCTTAGGCTAAGCCTAAGCTTGATCTAAGCTAAGCATAGGCTAGCTTAGGCATAGGCCTAAGCCTAAGCCTAACGAACCCCAAGCCAGGGTGGCTTAGGCCTAAGCTAAGCTTAATATTAGCTTCAGTACGGGACTGAATCGGCCATCGTGGGGGGATTCGGACCGGTAGCCGGGTCGGTGTGCCAACCCTAGTTTTAACTGTCCAACCAGCTTGGATACTTTTTTTCCCTTACTTTTTATTGATTTGGTGAAGGGGTCATATAACGGAAAGTACTCGGACTTTGAAATAATTTAAACACCTATTGACTTAATTATAAAATGTGAAGCAATAATTACAAAATTTATATTAAGTTGGTTCGACTGTGTTTAGGGTGACGTTGCACAAAAATACACTTTGGTTCAACAGCTTTATTGTGAGTTTACTGTATTGTTAAACTAATATTCTAATACATTATCAAAAATATCAAACAAATTGTTTTGGAGAACTTTGCATTTTTAAAATTATAGTTTTGTATATACACAATTACTGTGAATACAGAATAAAAAATAAATTTTTGTCAAAATCAATGAGTCAATCAAATTTAACCGCTAGACCTGGAGCTGTCCGAAAGGTTGAAGTTAAATTAACAAGTGATTTAGAAACAAAACAACAACTTCACTTTTGATATGAATATGACAATGATGGAGTTTAATGACGTCACGACTACAGACACTTTAACAAAGCCTTTGCACCTTATATTCAAAATTTTCATAACCGAAACTGACGGTAAAGCTGAATTTGAGATGACATTGGAAGGCTTTGGAAAGGTTGATAATGAAAGAACTCTCAAATACGGATTTCCCCCCAATGTGCACGTTCCCGACATCCAATACATTACGGTACAGAAAAGGGGCCTAAAATACTATTAATTTTTTTGTAATTATTTGTACAGGTCGAGCACGGAAACGTCACTCTGGCTGCTGGTTCTGCTGAACTGGAAGTGATCTGCAGCATAAACTGCGTCAATAAACAATAGACCTAACAATGAATTGCCTGCATTTTTTGTACGATTTTTGAGTTTTATTGTCATAACGATTATAATTTTCTATGTTTGTTCACAAATTTCTTTTATGAAAAAATAATGTAACGATTAATTACCCGTGCGTTACCCAACCCGCAATGTTCGGCATCAGGGATGGGCGGAAATTTATTTTCAAAAAACGGAAAACGGAAATATTTTTCTTAACGGAAAACGTAAAACGGAAAAAAGGGCCAAAAATATTCGGGGGGTGTAGAATCCGAATCAATCTGACCTCCATTTCGACCAATTTCGAACCTCAAACCCGGATTCGAACTTTTTTTGGAAAATTTTGAATTTTCGAAAAAAGCGGGTTCGAAATTGGTCGAAATGGAGGTCAGACTCGATTCTACACCCCCGAATACCCCAAGAAAAATCTTTTTGTGGACTTAGAAAAATATTTTTATTTTTTCAAAAAATGGGGGGGGGGGACAAACCTTAGTATTACCAAAGTAACTTAAATTTCCTCCTCTACCTTTTCCGTTGATTCGATTTCTTCATAATCCAACATAGGTAAGTTCATCGAGTTTGGCAGCGCCTTTCGCAGTCAATATTAAATTTGGGGTTTTCGAGAAATTTGTCTGAAATTTTCAAATATTTCAGCTTGTAAGTGAATTTCCAATATAATATCAAGACGGTTTTTTCGAGATCTCGAAATGGAAAACCGAAACTCGAGCTACGAAAAATGATCCCGAGACTCGAGACCGAGAAATGATCCCGGGACTTGAGAGCGACCTAAAAAAACGAAAAATTTATCGACTCGAGAACCGAGACTTTCGAACAGCCTTACTGGTTTCAGACGCAGCACTTTGTGGATCACCACACTCACCGGCAAATGGAACATTAGCGCAGAAATTGCTAGCACAAAGGACACCCATTGATAATAGCCAATCTGTCGTCTGATAGGGTGAAATTTTTGCACTAATATGCATGCTTCGTCAACGACTTTTCGTCATTGCACCATTCGTCAACGACATTTCGTCAATAAGAAAGAATTTAAAAAAACAAAAAATTTTAAATTAAATTTAAGCCAACAATAATTTGTCAAGTCTAGAGGTATTCGGGGCGTAGAAGCCAATTCTGCCTACATAACTAACAATGAACTCCGGACCCTAATTCAAAGGTTTTTTGAAATTTCTAATTTTTTTCAAAAATCAATTTTAGCCTTCAAAAAGACGGTCATAATGCACGATTCAATCATTATTTGCCTTTTTGTTGTAATTTTATGTTTTTAAATGATTTTGAGGCTTTTGTTGCATTTTTAAATCTTTCAAACAGATGATGTCACGTGATGAATCTGTTGTCATATTCGTGATCAGCGATTTCGATAACCCCCGAGTACTTCTTTGCGTAAAGCCTCTTAATACCTTTGTTTGTGACAAGTAAACTACTACATATTACCGAAAAATGTTGGCTTAAATTTAATTAAAATTTGTTTTTTTTAAATTCTTTCACGAAATGTTGTTGACGAATAGTGCAATGACGAAAAGTCGTTGATGAAGAGTCCAATGACAAAAACTCATGGAACCATATGCATTAGTCTCGGGGGGAGAGGGCGGAGACGGGGAAACCCGGGGATCCCCAGCCATTCTCATCCCCGTTCCCCGGTTTATCATCTACGAAAACAGGGATCCCCGGTTTGTCCGTCCCCGGTATGCCCGTTCCCCGTTTTGTCCGTCCCCGGTTTTTCCGTCCCCGTGGCTTTGGGCCCTACATTGCTTTGAAATAGCCCCTTGAGGGATATTTGCAGAAAATGCCGACGGGTTAAACACAAAAAAAAGCATAGGCCGAAGATCGTCAATTAAACATAAAAATGTGATTGGACTATGAGGATTCAATAAAAAGAAATCAATTTGTACACACCGACGACGTTGAAACTAGATTACCGTTGACGGGGGGTGGGCCGCGACTTTTTCCGAAACGCAGACATCCCCCCTTTTTTATTAACAATTTTACGAGAAATCATTTGCGCCGGAGACATTTGCGCCGGCAGTCTTTACAATTTTTTTTTCTGTTTTTGCTAGGGTTAATTTTTTCGCACTTATGGGTTCGCTAGGCTTAGGCCTAAGCCACCCGGAGCTCAGGGGTTCGTTAGGCTTAGGCTTAAGCCACCCAGACTTGGGGTTCGCGGAGTCGAATGGCATATAATTTGTATGGAAAATCAATAATTTTGCAAAAAATTTAAAAATAAAAGGAAAAAAATGGACAAAAATAAAAAAGCTCAGCGTGGCCTTAGGTGAACGCCCAAGTGCCAAAAAATTAACCCTGGCAAAAAGCAGACAAAAAGATTGTAGACTTTGCAGACGCAAATGTGCCGGCGCAAATGTATCGGCGCAAATGTGTCGGCGTAAAAGATTGAGCACCTTTTATGGGGTTCATTTTTGGGCAAGAAACATTTTTTTCTGAAAGACCCTGAGAACAAATTTCAAAGTCTAAGTTAGGGGGGGGGTATCTTTTCGAAGCTAGGACAATCCGTCAGTGGACAATCCGTCAGTGGACAATCTTTCAGAAAATTTTCCTCTTTAAAAAACCTTATTTTTTTGAGAAAAAATTGTGCCTACATATTGGCGCGGCTTAAAAAACATCAATATAAGCTTTCACCTGCTATTCTATCCGGCTTTAGTGTTACTTAAAAATTTTTCTTTAATTTTCAAAAGTTCAACCGTGTCAAAAACTGGTTTAAATATCATTTTTCATTTTCTGTTGACGAATTCGTAATCAGTGCATCAAATAACATATTTTTAGACAATTTAGAATGAAAAATATTTCTCACAAATTTTAACCAAAAGGGCCCCCCTATAGTTTTTTAATTTACTATCAACTTTATTCATTTTGGGTTCCGGCGCAAAATTTTTGCGGATTTGTACTCAGCTCGACGAGAGGAATCGATTGGTAGTATGTTCATTCGGATCTGGATCATTCCCATTAAAGCTTAGTTAATTTCAGTGCCAAGTTTCCAAGGAATTTTTCGCACGAAATTTAATATTAATGGTATTATTAGGTTGGGGATTTTTAGACTTAAGCCTATTTTTTCTGCAGCTTTGTTTTGACGAGTTATGCACGGAAAACATGTTTTTAGTCGGAAATTTTATCGTTTTAACGAGCATAAAAAAAGCCTATTTTGGCCTTTTCGAGCCTAAAATAGGCTCAAGCCTACGAGCGGGGGAGGGGCATGCGCTGACCTCGGTTAAGCGAGCGGGGGGAGGGTGGGCGAGCGCTGCTCGCGGTTTCATTGACCAAAATTCGCTAGAGACAGCCCCGGTCACACGCAATGCATGCCCACATCTCCACTAGTTTTGTGATAAATTATTGCACAGCAAATTTTGAAAAAAATAGGTAGAATTACGCACAACTTTTAAAAACTAATTAATGATTAAAGCCATAGCCAACAATG
>MEIZ01000434.1:9083-35059 GCA_001723225.1 Globodera ellingtonae | reverse complement strand
CACTCTCGACGTCTGGCTCTCTCTTTTTCACATGCTATTTCTTCAAATGTAAAATTTGTCGTAAAAATACTAAATTATTTCGAAAAATGTGTGAAAATAATCGAAAAAATATTCAAATGGAATTGGCAAATCAAATTTAAGTCCAACCTTTCGGTCAGACAATTCCAAAATTTGAAGACCCACTTTCGTGGAGAGCCCAAGTACCTTACTATGGACTATAAATAGCCAATGAACGCAACAATTTCTGGAACTTTATTAAAAAGTACCAACAATTTTTGGATAGGGTGCGTTCATTGCTCAATTACACTCAGCGTCTGACACTCTCTCTTTTTCTAACGATATTTCTTCAAAAATAAAATGTTCCAAAAAGTAAACTAAAATAATTTTTAGATAGGGTGCGTTGATGATCAAATTACTCTCGACGTCTGGCTCTCTCTTTTTCACATGCTATTTCTTCAAATATAAAATTTGTCGTAAAAACACTAAATTATTTCGAAAAATGTGTGAAAATAATCGACAAAATCTTCAAATGGAACTGGCAAATCAAATTTAAGTCCAACCTTTCGGTCAGACAATTCCAAAATTTATCGATTCATTTTCATGAACCGTCCAAATACATACCTTATTTGGACTAAACTAGTCAACCGCCCCAGCAATTTCGGAAACTTTATGAAAAAGTACCAACAATTTTTGGATAGGGTGCGTTCATTGCTCAATTACACTCAGTGTCTGATACTCTCTCTTTTTCTAACGATATTTCTTCAAAAATAAAATGTTCCAAAAAGTAAACTAAAATAATTTTTAGATAGGGTGCGTTGATGATCAAATTACTCTCGACGTCTGGCTCTCTCTTTTTCACATGCTATTTCTTCAAATGTAAAATTTGTCGTAAAAATACTAATTTATTTCGAAAAATGAGTGAAAATAATCGACTAAATCTTCAAATGGAATTGGCAAATCAAATTTAAGTCCAACCTTTCGGTCAGACAATTCCAAAATTTGAAGACCCACTTTCGTGGAGAGCCCAAGTACCTTACTATGGACTATAAATAGCCAATGAACGCAACAATTTCTGGAACTTTATTAAAAAGTACCAACAATTTTTGGATAGGGTGCGTTCATTGCTCAATTACACTCAGCGTCTGACACTCTCTCTTTTTCTAACGATATTTCTTCAAAAATAAAATGTTCCAAAAAGTAAACTAAAATAATTTTTAGATAGGGTGCGTTGATGATCAAATACTCTCGACGTCTGGCTCTCTCTTTTTCACATGCTATTTCTTCAAATGTAAAATTTGTCGTAAAAATACTAATTATTTCGAAAAATGTGTGAAAATAATCGACAAAATCTTCAAATGGAATTGGCAAATCAAATTTAAGTCCAACCTTTCGGTCAGACAATTCCAAAATTTGAAGACCCACTTTCGTGGAGAGCCCAAGTACCTTACTATGGACTATAAATAGCCAATGAACGCAACAATTTCTGGAACTTTATTAAAAAGTACCAACAATTTTTGGATAGGGTGCGTTCATTGCTCAATTACACTCAGCGTCTGACACTCTCTCTTTTTCTAACGATATTTCTTCAAAAATAAAATGTTCCAAAAAGTAAACTAAAATAATTTTTAGATAGGGTGCGTTGATGATCAAATTACTCTCGACGTCTGGCTCTCTCTTTTTCACATGCTATTTCTTCAAATATAAAATTTGTCGTAAAAACACTAAATTATTTCGAAAAATGTGTGAAAATAATCGACAAAATCTTCAAATGGAACTGGCAAATCAAATTTAAGTCCAACCTTTCGGTCAGACAATTCCAAAATTTATCGATTCATTTTCATGAACCGTCCAAATACATACCTTATTTGGACTAAACTAGTCAACCGCCCCAGCAATTTCGGAAACTTTATGAAAAAGTACCAACAATTTTTGGATAGGGTGCGTTCATTGCTCAATTACACTCAGTGTCTGATACTCTCTCTTTTTCTAACGATATTTCTTCAAAAATAAAATGTTCCAAAAAGTAAACTAAAATAATTTTTAGATAGGGTGCGTTGATGATCAAATTACTCTCGACGTCTGGCTCTCTCTTTTTCACATGCTATTTCTTCAAATATAAAATTTGTCGTAAAAATACTAATTATTTCGAAAAATGAGTGAAAATAATCGACAAAATCTTCAAATGGAATTGGCAAATCAAATTTAAGTCCAACCTTTCGGTCAGACAATTCCAAAATTTGAACGACTCATTTTCGATGGAAGCCGTCCAAGATACACTTATTGGACTATAATAGCATGAACGCAACAATTTCTGGAAACTTTATAAAAAGTACCAACAATTTTTGGATAGGGTGCGTTCATTGCTCAATTACACTCAGTGTCTGACACTCTCTCTTTTTCTAACGATATTTCTTCAAAAATAAAATGTTCCAAAAAGTAAACTAAAATAATTTTTAGATAGGGTGCGTTGATGATCAAATCACTCTCGACGTCTGGCTCTCTCTTTTTCACATGCTATTTCTTCAAATGTAAAATTTGTCGTAAAATTACTAATTTATTTCGAAAAATGAGTGAAAATAATCGACTAAATCTTCAAATGGAATTGGCAAATCAAATTTAAGTCCAACCTTTCGGTCAGACAATTCCAAAATTTATCGATTCATTTTCATGAACCGTCCAAATACATACCTTATTTGGACTAAACTAGTCAACCGCCCCAGCAATTTCGGAAACTTTATGAAAAAGTACCAACAATTTTTGGATAGGGTGCGTTCATTGCTCAATTACACTCAGTGTCTGATACTCTCTCTTTTTCTAACGATATTTCTTCAAAAATAAAATGTTCCAAAAAGTAAACTAAAATAATTTTTAGATAGGGTGCGTTGATGATCAAATCACTCTCGACGTCTGGCTCTCTCTTTTTCACATGCTATTTCTTCAAATGTAAAATTTGTCGTAAAATTACTAATTTATTTCGAAAAATGAGTGAAAATAATCGAAAAAAATTTGATCATCAACGCACCCTATCTAAAAATTATTTTAGTTTACTTTTTGGAACATTTTATTTTTGAAGAAACTTTGCCACAAATGCGCATACCTATGCACCAAAATATGCACCATGTGGAGGTGTCGGACGTGGAGGTGGGCGATTTGGAATGCCGTAAATTTATAAAAAATAATAAAATGATTTAATTTGTTTTTAAATAGGCACTTCGCTGGACGGACGAAAAATGCCGTCAAAAAGGGAAAGAGTGTTCAGCGAAGAATAGACGTGAAATGCTCGGCACGGCACTTTTCAAAATTCGTTTTCCGCTCATTCCTCAAAAGGATTTTACTGAGAATATTGGTATCACTCATTTGGATTGGATAGTTTGAATTTAAAATGCCAAATCTACGTAATCTATTTTCATAATTCCGAGTCCAAAATTCGGTTGAATTTTGCTTTTGACAGTTCCGTCCGGAGTGTTGGAGAAGGCCGAGCAGGTCGGCGTATATCAGTACCATTCTCATCCGGAAGCCTACCAGCTGCAATTCCCAACTAATGGTCGTGCTGTTACAGGTGGTCACCCTGCCGTTTACCTATCAAAGTGCTCCACTCATATACCCTATAGCCACTTTTAATCCCCCACGGGGAATTATTTTTAACCTTCTCAGAAAGGGCGAGATTATTAGAGGGTGGGGGATTAAAAGAGGGTATACGGTAGGAGTATTTATTGCATATAGAAAAACAGAAATTTGTAACCGGTAAAATACTTTTTTCATAGCCAAATCAGAAAGTGCCACTTTTTATGTTGACCGGCACAAAAAATGTTATTTAGTATTTTCAAAATAAATTATATTTCCTTAGGGCTAACCCTTCAAAATCGATGGGATTCCGCTGCTCGTCACAAGGACCTGACGCTCATTGACGCCAAACAATTGTTTGTTCAATCTACTGGAGAAAAAAGTGGTATACATTCTTCTGTTAAAGTGATTTAATTAAAAGATTTATGAAAAGAGTTCACAAAATTTTTGATTATATTTAACTTTTTCTTTTTAAGGTTTCGCTCTGTCCGCGCCAAACTGCCAATTCCAAAATCCGGCATTTTTTACTACGAAGTGAAAATTTTTAAATAGTTGAGCTTCTAAAACTTTAGAAACATTTCCTTTAAAATAAATTATATTTAGCGGTATTTTCATTGGACTTGGGACGGAAGAAACACCATTTGACAAAAAACCGGTTGGACAGAGCGTAGGCACTTACGCATACGGAGGCAGTGGCACTTTTTGGGGACACGCGATTGTGGTCAGAGGAAAGCCCAAATTTGAGGAAGGCGACGTCATCGGCTGTGGCGTGGATTTGGCAACCCGCAAAATCATTTACACGCGAAATGGACAGCGTTTGGGTAAAAGAATAAAATTAAGGGCATTTAACACTTTTGGGCGGTTTCTTTAATTTAAAGATCTATCGATGGACCATAATCTTTTTAATTTATTTATTTCGTTTTGTTTATTTTCAGAAACTCCCGATTTGCGTGTTGATTCTGCCGCCGATTTGTACCCGTGCGTTTCGATGTTCAATTCTGGCACCAGAATGGAAGCGAATTTTGGCCCGAATTTCGAATTCACAAATTTAAAAACTGAAAAATGAGGCGATTTGTAGGATTTTGCTGTGGAGGGTTTCCGTCTTTGTTTTTTCTTTGCCGATCCATTATCATTCATTTTTTGTTTTTGAATTTAACACATTCGCGAAATCGAAACTTTTCGGAAGTGTTTCCCAAAATTTCTGCAAAACAAACTTTGCAAAGCGTCGCTTTTCAATACCTATTTGGCTCGGTGGTTAAATGCTGTGTCATAACTAGGGCGGCGATTTATATGGATGAAAAATCGCAAAATATGGACAAAATATGGATAAAATTTTTTTCAAATATTGCAAAAAATGGGCAAGATTTACTAATAGAAGTAATAAGAAGATTAAAAAATTTTATATGCAAATTAACGGCATTTCATTTTGAAAATTAGCAGAATTTTAAAAATTTTCATTTTTTTGGACAGAATTTTTTGTGCGAAAAAGCCAATTTTTAATAGTGCATTTTTAGAAAATTTTGAAAAATCGATCCTTAGGGGTTTTTTGAAATTTTAAAAAGTCAATCCTTAGGGGTGCATTTTTCGTTTTTATTGCATTTTTGTTATGGAATTTTTAAAAAATGGTGAAATATGGAAAAAATATGGAAAATATGGATTAATGGGCTCTAGAAGCTCCAACCAAAGCTAAAAATACTATTTATGGCATTTAGAAGCCGTTTCAAGTGCGCAAAAAAAATATGGATTTCCATATAAATCGCCGCCCTAATGATAAATAAATCTCTGCTAGTCTTTTCCATTTCATGCATTTGAATCATTTGGGCAATGAATGTGAATTTTTTGGAAAATAATTTTGAGTTTTGGTACAAATCGTGCGTGGATGAAATGTCGTCGGTGCCCCAAATTTTCATCTAGAAACTTGGTTAAGAATGAAGCCTCCTTAAGAAATATGCCTTTAAAATGCTCCATAAAATCGAACACAGCTATTTCAGAGCCCGCCGTTGGCATTGGTAGCAAAACGGCAATCAGTGGTTGGCGACGGCGAAATCACTTTTGTTAAAAGTGTGAAACGGTACTTTTTGGTTAATTGCTTTATGATCAATGCTTTTTTCTAACAGCATCAAAGAATCGGGGGCAACGAAATTATCGCCCTCAATTTACCCACTTCAAATTTATGACCACGCGCGGAAAATGGGTTTTTTTTAAAAAGAAGCGAATTTTGGGGGTTTTCATTAAATAAAACCCCATTTTCTAAAAATGAGGCCTTCACTTTCAAAATTATGACTCTTTCTCATCATTTTAAAAAAATGTATTCTTTTGCTTTTTATTGAAGCGGACTATCTGTGTTCAGGCATGCATATCTTAATGGATATATCGAAAAGCACCTGAAAGTTAAAAAACATTTGGCACCGCCAAACCCTCCAAAACAAACTTGAAATCAATATAAAAAGAGGTAGCAAATTCAAAAAAAAAAATCAATTTTAGTTCGACTATGTCCAAAAGATCTGGTTTTCTGTGTTTTTGTTCCTGCTCCAGACACACATCTTTTTCGAATCACCCGCCAATTTTAGGTCTACGAGAAGCACTAGAAATATTGCATGCCTGATCCGGATTTATTTTGTATTTTATTTGAATTTTCATTAGCACAAAATTTGGGCACTGTTGCGTTTATTTGATGAAATGACTGTTGGTAAAATGTCCAAGTGATGAAAGTCGTCGTGCCGAATAAAGATTTTAATGCTGTAATTTGCAATGATTACTAGGGATCGGATTATATGTTTTTTGCATATTTTGTATGCTTATATGTTCTGAGGAATACGGCTTAAAAATAGCCTTTTCGCGTTGGTTTGAGCTTTTTTGGTCAAGTTTAAAAAAACATATTTTGCATATTTTGGGCTTCCTGCATATTTTTTACATATTTTGCATATTTTTTACATATTTTGCATATTTTTTACATATTTTGCATATTTTGGCATATTTTGCATATTTCGAGCATATTTTGGCATTTTTGACCAAAAATTTGAAAAAATGCACCCAAAATCATAGTTTTTTGGCTGTTTTTGAAAAATAATTTATCTGTTCAACGATAACTTTTAGTCACTTTCGAAAAAAACGCTTGAAGAACTGAACATTTTCATAAAAATAGGGGGAAAATCGCGGCGCTGAAATGGCGCAGCGCTCGAGTGGCTGGAGCGGAGATGGCCATCTGGCGCTGAATTGGCCTGACAGTTAAAACCACCGTCCATTTTTTCGATCTTTTTCAACTATCCAAAAATGATAAAATAATACGCGAAAAAGCTTTAAAACTATTTAATTATACGTTAAATAAGAAAAAAATTAAGTTTTAAGCATATTAGGGTACTAAAAGTGCCATTTTTCGGTGCATATTTCGGCATTTTTGGTGCATATTTCGGCATTTTTGGCATATTTTGGTGCATATTTTAGCCTTTTTTGGAGCATATATATGCGCATATTTGGCCATTTTTGGAGCATATCGGTCCGATCCCTAATGATTACTTTAGCACGAGCTTTGAATTTGGCAGAAATCAAATATTTCATCGAATATGAGTTTAATGCACACCTGCAGATAATATTCCCGACCAAAGTGCATCTATTAAAATTAGTTCTTGGCAAATTGAAAATGTTTTTAGAATAATGGAAAAGGGAATAAACATAGTGAGAACCAGGGATGGGTAATCGAGTGACATAAAAAAAACGAGCAAATCGGACCAGTCTGAAGGAAGTTACGTGGAACATACGACACGCGGATTTTTTAGCCGCCGCCGAATCTTTTACCAATTTGGTCGCAGCAATGAAAAAAGTACAGAGGATGGGAGGTGGGCTTTTAAAATACTTATTAAAGAATTCGTCTTCACTCTAAGTACTCCTTTCTATCTTTCTTTCTCATCTAGGCTTTCTTCTCAAGCTCTATTAGATGGCTCACTCCGTCATACATCTGCTTCACTGCTAAAATCGATTGACATTTTATTAAGCGCCGATAACTACAAAAACATTACCGTATATGCTCTTTTAATCCCCCATGGGGGATTAATTTCCAACCTTCTCAGAGAGTGGGGGATTATTAGAGAGTGGGGGATTATTGGAGAGTGGGGGATTATTTTTCAAATTGTTTGGCGATATGTTCATTATCACAAAATTTTTCTTCTTTTACCACACAATTTCCATACTTCAGCTGGGGGGAGCCCAAAATTTTTTGAGGAAAAAACCATAGGGGAGACACTTTCGTTATGCAAATTTGTAGTTTTTGGACCAATTTTCCTAACAAATTCCATCAAAAAACACAAAAATTTTACCCTTTAATTTTAGAAAATTTTCTTCTGGAAATTTTTTATAATAAACCTCAAAAATGCACCCCTAAAATCCAACTTTTTTTCGAAAAAATGCCTTAAGAAAAATGTAATAAACTCCAAAAATGCACCCCTAAAGATTGACATTTTCAAATTTTCAAAAAATGCACACTTAAAAATCGACTTTTAGCCACTCTTCCGAAAAAAAATCCTTGGTACATCCTGGAACACACACATAGTTTATCCATTTTCCCCGTTACATCTTACCAAATTTTACTCAGTGAAAAAAGGAGATAAAATTGAATTCGAATTGTTAAAAGAGGTGGGGGATTATTAGAGAGTGGGGGATTATTGGAGAGTGGGGGATTAATTTCCAACCTTCTCAGAGAGTGGGGGATTATTAGAGAGTGGGGGATTATTGGAGAGTGGGGGATTAAAAGAGCATATACGGTACCTTCGAACTCCGTCAGCCCTAGACGAGCCTTGTTACTGATGTCATAGACGCCGCCAGCGCTTAAATAAATATTTTTCGCTTAAAGACAAAAGCACACAACCTCTCGGAGTGCTCCCCATGAATTCCGCGAATCTGCAGTTTCAATTCGTCACAAATCCGCTTGAAGTTGGGCTTAGCACTAATTTTGGGCAGTCGAATGTGCACGCTTGCACGAACAGTCGTTCCCAGGTTGGAAGGACAGAATGTCAACCAACCCAGACGTTCGTCGCGCGAAAACCGGACCTTTGACTCGATGGCCTTGACACCCTTGACGAGACGCTCAAACACTTGCCCAACATTGCCGCCGTTTTGCATCGAAATGATGCGAAGGTGCTTAAATGAGACAAAATAAGGGGCAAGCAACAAAAAACACTCACATCCTCTTCATTAACCCAAACCAGGAAAGTTTTTTTGTTGTTGTGGAAAATGCCGCGCCCAGTGGGCCAATACTGGCATGCGTTTGCCTTCTGAAGAAAGCGATCGCCCTCCTTGAAGAGAAAGTGGTCGGCAATTAACTGAATTAAGAACATAAACATCCATTCTTGAAGGAATTTTGAAGAACTCTGACCTGGCTCTGGACTTCCTTGGTCATTCCCTCAAGCGAATAGTAGGTGCCTCCCAACTCGGAATCTGAAAAGGAAAATACACAAAAAATGACAAAGGGGTACTTACCGCCCTTCAGCTGCTCGAAGACCGCCTTGACTTTCGTTTCTATTTCGACGTAGTTTTCCTTGGTTAAGCATGGGTTGAACGGGTATCCCTGTAAAAGCAGAATGTGTATGTTTTCATTTTGAACATAACTTCAACGATCACCTGAAGAGAACGGCCGCAACGAACACGAGTCGAGTTGATGAACTTCCCTTCGGGGTCCAGGACCTTAAGCAGATGCGTCTTGCCCTCACCGAGGCCGGTAGCCGGCTGCTTGCTGCGCGGACCAAATCCACCATGGTAGGCATTGATGATCGGGTCAAACAGCGGCTTGAACAGGGTGTAGGCCTCAGCTGAAATAGATATTGGTGACCTGTTGGCATTGAATCGTTGAATTAAGCAAACATACCGTCAGGAGCGTACACTCCAACACCGCTGTCCAAGTTGGCTACGCCCGACTGGATAACATCCTGAAAAGTCGCTCCAAGCTTGGTGCGCTTGTCCTTGCACGCGTCGACGACTTCTTTGCTGAGGTACTTTTTCAGCAAAGACTTGCAGTCAGACGCCGCCTTAATTTAAAAAATTCTTTACAAAAGTGGATAGTTTTTTTCTACCTGTAGCTTTTTGAAGCCAGCCTCGATTTTTTCGATCACTTCTTGCGGTATAACCATTTCTTAATATGTGAATAACTATGTTGAAATTGTTAGACACAGTATGAATTTCACTAGTTAATAGAATTCCATGCATGAGGAAAAAGAAACTCTATCAGGAGTAAAGAAAAGGAGGCCGCCGAGATGAGATGAAAGGATAAAATTAGTGTGAAAAACGAGCCCTGTAATAAATTGAATTAAAAATTCAAAACTTTCTCAGCGGCGACTATCGGCACGGGCGACCCCCTCTCCCGACAGAAAGTAGAATTTTTTAAAAACTTGTGTATTCTTGACCAGTTCCCAAAAAGACACTCTTATATCGAACTTTTTTGATAAATTCTTTTGCCCGGATTTTGAGATCTAGATCTCAGTCTCAAGTCTAGGTGTAATTTTTCGGTCTCGTGTCTTGATTCTCGGTAATTACAAGTTTCGATATCCCTAATATTAAGTGCCCAACCTTTTCAAGGGGAGATTTAATTTCTGGGAAGTAGACGAAAAATAAATATTAACTGAGATTTTACCTTTATGCGATTTTGAAGAGCTTTCCTTCAAATTCGAATTATCAAAATTCGAAATCGAATCCGTGCTTTGTTCTTCTCCATCCTTCACATTATCGAATTTTTCTTTCTCGGAGAAACGATTAAATTCAATAAATTCTAAAATCATTTTGGATAAAATATAAGTAAATCTTTAAAAGTACCGGATTTAACCCGTTTTTCAACATTCTCTTTCTTTTCAGTTGTGTTTAAAGCAATTTTTTGCTTTCTTTTGTTCGAAAATTGATTAAATTTAAAATCATTTTTATTATTATTCTCATATGCTTCCTTTTTCATAAGAATTTCATTCTTAATTTTCCCCATTTTTTGGCAGATAAAATTGTCGGTTGAATTTGTTCGAAATGTTTCTTCACATTTGCCGGATTTTATGCCAATTTTTTCACTTTTCTGCCACAATTCAGCAAACATATCATGATGTTCTTCATCAAATGCATTCAATTGCAAAATTTGGTAAGTGATTAACCAGAAAAAAATAAAATAATAACAACAAAACATAAAGTACTGAATAGTTCTAAATTTATAAGAAAAAATAAAATAATCATTAAAATAATAAGTTTACAAACCTTATTTTTAGTGTAGTGCCCGGTCGGTTAGCAAACCGTACCGAAAACGGGTTTTTTTGGCCCAAAAATCGAAACCGAAAACCGGAGGTCGTAAACCGGCTTAACCAAAAACCCGTACCCTCGGTTTTCCGGGTTCCGTGTAAAAATGAAAAAAATCGTTGTGGAACAAAGTCAATTTAATTATCATTTATGACAAAAATACACCCCAAAGATGGAAATTTCATGGGTTGTTGAAAAAAATGAACCATTTTGCTTATTAATAAAAAGTTTTTTTTCTGAAATTTTAAAATCTTGTAAAATATCCTTAGTAATTATATTTATTTCACGTTTTTTAGTCAACAAAAATGATTATTATTAATAAATATGTAATAATATATAAATATATATTGAAACGTTTTATTAACGTCACTGGACTATTGCCTGCCAATTATTGTTGTTTTTTATGGTTAGGGCGTAAATAAATGAATGGAGTAAAATAAATTATAGCAAACAATTCAAAAATAGGAAATCAATTTTATTCATTTATTTAATCTAATAATAATAATGACTTAATGTCGAAAAAAGTACAAGAGAATGAAAATTATAAGTAAATTGGAAAAGTTTTGAAATTTTATAAATCAGAAAATGATAGATATATGAAATATTCTTTTAATTTTGAAAAATGTATAATATCAAGATCGGTTGGCTTATTTTTAAATAAAAATAAAGGTCAATAATAAACGAAAATATTAAAATGTGTTACTCAGTACAAACGAACGACGAATAATTCAGCCACTTTAGAGCGAACCCGTTTTTGGGTCTGCATTTGCCCACAGCAAAGTCCATTCGATTCTGTTTTAAGAGAAAGGATTTGTTTATGAACTTTTTTTGTTGAAAAGTCGGGACCTCAAACTTTTGCTTCTGTTTTCGGGCGAGTGAAATGCAATTTTTTGCGATTGTACGGCACAGCAAAAGCATTCAGCGGCCATAATGAAAGGGCAACGCGCAAAATATCTGAAATTTGTGTAAAAAATTTGGATTTTTTTCACCCATTTTTTGGATTCAATTGGATTTGATGGCATTTATTTAAAAACGGCACACCTCACACTGCAATCCACCGGTAAAGGGGAAGCCCCCGGACAGCGAAAAACAATTTTTTAAATTTATTTTTTCTTTTGAAAAATACAATTTTTATTTTCAATTTGTAGTGATTGATTTTTAGTTGCCATTTTGCCAATCTGGGCTCGATAAAGAAATTGAACCAATGAAAAATGAGCTCTTTTTGTTAAGAATTCATTAAACAATCAATAAATCCTTATTTATCAAAAAGAAAGAAAGTAAAGTAAATAATCCAATGAAATAATCTAACAGCTACAAAGAATATTTTAATCCCGAAAATAAATTCGTTTTCAATTTTTCGAAACTGCCGACGACTTCGGCCCTTTAGCGGCGTCCAGCGGGCACTCCGTCATTCTGCCAGCCATATTTGCGAACCTTGTCGGCGAGCCAATGCGCTTCTTTGAACATTGTGTCAACATAATCACTTAAATGGAAATAGAAATTAAATTTAATTATATTTAATTTAGTCGACACTGACTATGAGGAGTCAATTGGATGGTCCCATCCGCCAACATCGCCCCCGGCGTTGCCCAAAACGTCTCTCTTGTGGCGCCCTCCGCGAAGTGCCGTACCTAAAATCAGATTCGGTTGAGCTGTTTTGGCACTTTTTGTCATTGTTTAAAAATAAAATAACCTTTTGATTGGGATTTTGGCTGCTCATTTTCTTTTCCGATTCCATTTGCACCCGTTTTTTGGCCGCCCAATAAGAACTTCACAAATTCGGAGATTAATGAAAAGAAAATCGCAACATTTTTACTAAAAATCCGCGCGGCTCSGCTCCCCCCGGTTTGGCAACATTTCCTTTGGGCGCGTCCATTTTAATCTCAATTATGAGCATGGCCAAAATGGAGGCCAAAAAGAGGAAACTTTTGCTGGATGAGTTGGGCATTTCAGGGGAAAATTCTGAAGAATAAAAGTCGAGGGAATTAAATAATTAAAATATAAATTTATTTACTACGATTTAAATGGCCGAACTGCGCGTATTTATATCGTTTAAGGCAGCAAAAATATGCACTTTATCATATGCCATCGATCAGATTCGACATCATTAAGTGCAATTCAAAGCTTTCGAGCGCCGATCGATGTGTGTGGCCGGCATTAAAAATAGTTAATGAGAAATGTCTGATCACTTTCTTCAAAATAAATTCAATGTTGGCACAGGCGTGGCGTGTTCTCGATTGCTGCTGGTGGTAGATTTTATGACAAATCTTGGCAAACATTGGCCGACCGATCGAGAACCTCAATTAAAGAAATTTGATCAATATCCAATCTTTTTGATCTTTTTCTTCAATAAATAATTATTAAGCCGTGGTGGAATTCGAGACTTGACTGTGGTACACTAAACTTAACGCAGGAATTCCAGTTGGTTGAACTGCTCGAACATTATTCTTCTTTTGCTTCTGTCCAATCTATATTTGATTCATTTTAATTTCGTTTTGCGCGTCTTCATTTTTACACTTTCAGAAGATTTCCAATTCTCTCTCATCAAATACACAACGCGAAGATGGGCTTCGTACATTTGAATCAAAAATATTTTTCTGATCAAAAGTGATGGAGGAGGTTTTCCAAATCGACCGATCCGGTCAATTTTATCATCTGTCTGTTTCATTGTGCCAATTGAACTGAAAAACATTTTATTAAAAAGGACAATTGGCTTTCGGTTCGTTGTCCAATTGAGCGTGACGAAGCAAAATGGGCGGAGTGGGAGAAGGAGGCGGCGACGTGGAATTTGTTTCAGTGGAATTGCATTTGCATTGAATTCGAAGACAGTGACATCGGCGACGGGTAAAGAAGCTTAATAACATTTTGCTGCATTTTTGTACATTTTTAAAATGTCCTTTTTTCGAACCCTAAATCTTTTTTTTGCCCTTAATGTCCTTTTTTTGATAAATTTTCGATACGACCACTGGATTAAAGAAATTAATTTTCCGAGGCTTGATTAGCAAATTAACATTTTTAGGACATTGAGGCTTCATTTGCGATAAGTGCTTTTTTGTCACAATGTGTCCAATTGGCTCGGAATTTTCTAAATCCGTTCACTGTGATAAAAAAAGCGTTAAATTCGGCCATCGAAAAATATTGCTTAATGGCTGCTTGCTCCATAGAAATTGTAAATTAAATTTATATTTTCTTTAAGCGTCCAATCAATCAAGCAAAAGCTAATTTTAATCGCATAAAAAGTTGCACTTAAGTGTAAGAAGAGCAATTCGATAATTGGGTAATGTGTGGCTTTTTATTTATATTATATCAGGGGGGTTTCCATCTTGTTAAGGCTATGTTCAAGTACAAAAATGTTGATTTCCAAGGATATAACGGCCCAATTTTACGAAATCCAAGTACACTCAAAAAATTTTCTCCTGTATTTTTGGGGTCAAATTGCCGTACTTATTGGGAAGTAAGAGGGGAGAGATAGTACGGTCCCCAGAGAGCATAATTCACATTTCGAAATCTTTTGTTGTTCGGTCAACAATGTTCCTATGAGAGAAATGGAATGTGAAATAAGCGTCGTTATACAAAGGAAAAGAGGTTATGGCAAAGGAGAGACTTTTTTGTCCTTTTCTTCTGTCCCCACCAACGAGGCCCAACCTTTGGCCTGCGGCGCAAATGTCTAGGCACGGTTCCACCTATCTAAATCAACGTGTATTTCTAATAGTTTAAAGTTGAAACGATTCCTTCTTTTGTTTTCTAGCGATGATGAAAGTTTGAGCCAGAGAAAACAAAAGTTATCCAGAGCGAAGTGCGCGATGGTCAAAATATTAATGTGAGAGATAGCGCCAAAAGAAGAGAACGGTTAGAGGAAAACCCGAGACAGTACAGGGGGTTTCTCTGCTGAATGTGAGTGGACCCACAGTGCCGCCCACAAACAATTGTTGTTTACAGCAGGTCCATTTCCCCCTCCCCCTTTGACGTGTCAAACGCACTTTGTTTTCTCCACACATTTGGCAAATTCCTCCCTCTAATAACCCGAAATTACATACGTCCCAGAAAAGACCTACTACTAATAAAACTATTTTCTAACGCTTCATAAAAGTTTTTTTTGAAAAAAATTCGGGATTAGCATTGTCCCGAATTATCTATTTTAAACTTTTGTCATTTTAGAAAATAAAATCTCCCATGTCAATTACGTCTGAATCAACCAACGGGGACAAAAATAATTGAAATTGCTCGAATTTGGGTTTGGCGCGTGAATTGGTCGAAACCGGAGGTCAGATTCGGAGTTTGCACCCCTTCCTAGAAATACCTTTTGATCAACTTAGGAAAACAATTTTATTTTGTTAATTTTAGAAGCTGATATCTAAAGTTTTGTGTTAAATTAACAATGTCAATTTCGCCCGAATCAACTGGAGAGGGCATAACAGCTGATCAGGGTAAGAACCCGATTTTTTATTTCATATTAATTAAATAATTGTCATTGTTTTCAGAACATTTGTGGCCAACTTTCGCAGAATTGCATGGTTTACAGGACAGAATCAAAATTGCCCTGTTGGAACGCGAACAATTGCTCAATTCGCTGACTTCCTCCAGTGCCGATTCCGATTTTGTGGCACATGGAAATGGTAAATTTGTCGTCCTTAAATTTTTACTCTTTCTTTAAGTTTCCGTTGAACGGCTGCTACAAGCAAAGATCGATGAGTTGGAACGTAAGCAAAAGGCTGATCAAGAGGAACATCGCGCAAAGATCGATGAGTTGGAACGTAAACAAAAGGCTGATCAAGAGGAACATCGCGCAAAGATCGATGAGTTGGAACGTAACAAAAGGCTGATCAAGAGGAACATCGCGCAAAGATTGACGAGGTGGAAACTTTTGAATTCTCTGAAAAATGAATTTAATTATTAGGTATATTTAAAAAGGTGGGGGGCGGGGTCGAGTACCAGTGAGAGGGGGTCTAAAAATAAGATCTTTTTTCATTCAACCGATTCAAAAACTGTTTTGAATTATCAATATTTCTATTGACACATTCATAATCAGTGCTTTTCAGACGCTTTTTAGAAAAAAAAAAGAATCCTACATAATTTAGGGTGCAGTTTGGTCCCACTATTTTTAAAAAATACGAATTTTTTCTTAAAAGTCATGCAAGACGTGTTTCTAGGGGTTATTGGGGTCGGCGAAATCGAATCTGAGCTCCATTTCGACCATTTTCGAAACCTGGACCCGAATTCGAACAATTTTTCGAAAATTCCAATATTTTCAAAATTACAGAAGATGGAGGAGTATAAGAAAGAACACAACAGAAGATGGAGGAGTATAAGAAAGAACAGCAACAGAAGATGGAGGAGTATAAGAGAACAGCAACAGAAGATGGGAGAAGAAGAACAGCAGCAGAAGATGGAGGAGTATAAGAAAGAACAGCAACAGAAGATGGAGGAGTATAAGAAAGAACAGCAACAGAAGATGGAGGAGTATAAGAAAGAACAGCAACAGAAGATGGAGAGTATAAGAAAGAACAGCAACAGAAGATGGAGGAGTATAAGAAAGAACAGCAACAGAAGATGGAGGAGTATAAGAAAGAACAGCAACAGAAGATGGAGAGTATAAGAAAGAACAGCAACAGAAGATGGAGCAGTATAAGAAAGAACAGAAACAGAAGATGGAGGACGAACAGCAACAGAAGATGGAGCAGTATAAGAAAGAACAGAAACAGAAGATGGAGGAACAGCAACAGAAGATGGAGGACGAACAGCAACACAAGTTGGAGCAGTATAAGAATGAACAGCAACAGAAGATGGAGCTGTATAAGAAAGAACAGCAAAAGAAGATGGAGCAGTATAAGAAAGAACAGAAACAGAAGATGGAGGAGGAACAGCAACAGACCATCGACGAGTTGACAGAAAAACAAAAGGGTTAACTTTTAAATGCTCTCATTATAAAAAACTTGGTCTCTTTTTTGAAAAACAATATTTAAATTCGAAATAGCAAATAAATAAAATTATTAGGGCTAACTCTTCAAAATCGATGGGATTCTGATGCATGTCACCGGCGCCTCGCGATCTCTAGGCCCGATCGATTGATTCTCCAATTTATTGGAAAGGATAGGGGTAAAATATTATTCTGTTAAAGTGATTTGATTAAAAAAGTTTATGAAAAGAGTTCACAAAAATTTTTGAATTAACTTCTTTTCAGGCGGGCGCTCTGTGTTTGCTGAACGGCCAGTTCCAAAATGGAAGTTCGGCATTTTTTACTACGAAGTGAAAATTGCAGAGTTAAAATGGTAACTTATACATATTATAAAAAATTTCTGCTCTAAAATATTATTATATTTAGCTGTAATAGTATTTACATTGGACTTGCGACGAAAGAAATGCCATTGAACAAAACGGTAGGAGAATTCAAAGGCACTTATGCATACAGCGGAAGCTTTGGCCATTTGTTTGGTCACGTGGTCGAGGGATATCCGTACATCGAAGGAATTCCTTCGTTTGGCGTTGGCGACGTCGTCGGCTGCGGCGTGGATTTGGCAACTGGCCAAATCATTTACACAAAGAATAGACAGCGTTTAGGTGAAAATGAAAAAGATTAAAGAGCATTAACCACTTTTGGCGTGTTTTTTAAATTTAAAGATCTAAGCGATGGCCCATTATTTTTGGATTTAATAAATCTTTTTAATTTATTTATTTCGTTTTGTTTTATTTATTTTTTCTGCAGAAACTGCCGGTTTGTGTGTCGATTTAGACGCCGATTTGTTTCCGTGCGTTTCGTTGTCTGGCTATGACAACAAAATTGAAGCAAATTTTGGACCGAACTTTGAGTTCAAATTCTGATGAGGAAGCCGGAAGCCCGGACAGTGAAAAATTTTTTTATTTTTTTGGAATGATACAGCCGACAGATTTTAATGTTACAATATATACATCGTTTTATCGATAATTTGTGAAAACGTGCCCTCTGTTTTTACTGAATTTCGAAACAGGATTTTTCATAGTAATACTCCGAGTTTTCGAATGGCTTTAAGAATGTCTGCATACGGACCTGAAGTGCAATTTTGACAGCTTCTGAAATAACATTTAGCGGTTCTGCTACATTTTATGCTTCCATATTAGTGCCCGGACCGGTCAGGATGAGAGAAAATCAGTGTTTTTCAAAATAGGCATAAAAACCCTCAATATTTGAGATTGGCCCGAGTAAATGTCAGAAAATTCTACTAATCCGACTTTTATAATCCATTTTTTCGAATTTATCCATAAAAATCCCTCGGGCACACTTTGAAAATTGTTTGGAGGTATAAAATGCATATTTACTAGAGATCGGACGGTACGGGAAAGTACCGACGCTTTTTCGGTACTTTTCGGTACTCAGGCATCGGTACTTTCCCAGAAAGTACCGATCGAACTTTTTTGAAAAGTACCGATGCTTTTCGGTACCGGTACTTTTTCGGTATTTTACCGAAAAGAACCGACCGAAACTTTTTGAGAACCGAAGGTACCGACCGAACAAAATTTGATTCTCGAAAAACGTACCGAACGGAAAAATGTGGTAATATATTCGAATATTTTCACTTATTCTGCGTAATCTCACGTAGCTCAGTGGTTAAACATTTGTGGAAATTCCATTTTGTCTAAAGTTCGAGTCCTCGAGTGTGATTCCTTTTTATTCTTTTATGCCTTGGTGGTGTGATGGTGAGTGACGTGGTTGCCCGGGGTTCAAACCCCGACGGTGTAAATAGTTTTTTTCTGTTTTTCAATTAACTTCATGGGAAAGGACAATTTTTTCAAAATTTTTTTTTAAATATTAAGGTAACCTAGAAATTTTTTATTTTTTGCTCTTAGCGAATTTACTTAACATTTAAAAAAATGGAGAAAATAAGGAGCATTTAAATAATTAATTTTTTGAAAAGACTCGGCCCGAGAAAAGTTGATTTATTTTTAATTTTTCTGATCATTTTTTTGCTCTTCCGTGATGCATTTTGGGCCATTTTTCTTAACAAATTCCATCAAGAATGCAAAATTTTCTCGGCAGCGCCTAGCGGCACCGCCGACCCCCTTTAAACTAAGCCAAAAACTTAAAAATCCTGCCACAGAACAAGAACAGGCCGAAATTCTGATTTTCTGAAACTCAAACTTTCCAAACTCATTTATAAACATTTGATAACGCCAAAATTTCCAAAATAAATTAGTTTTGTTAAAAAATTACTCTAAAAAATTTTGGTACCGAAAACCGAAAAAGTACCGACAATTTTTTATCGGTACTTTTCGGTACCAGTACTTTTTCGGTACTTTACCGAAAAATACCGACCGAACCTTTTCGAAAAGTACCGAAACTTTTTTGTAACGGTACTTTTTCGGTACTTTACCGAATAGTACCGGCCGAACCTTCTGGCCGATCTCTATTATTTACCCACCATCGTCGTCCGATTTGGTCGCGGTCCGTTCATTGTTCGGGAATTGCAGCGGAAACAGTTTGGGCAGAGCCGCGTTCGGATGAGAATGGTGCAGATACGCGCTGATGATCTCGTCCCGTGTCAGCACTTTGGACGGAACTGTCAAAAGCATTTGGCATTTTTAAATTCAAAATATTCCAATCCAAAATGGATGATACCAATAAATTCATAAAAATCGCTCTCCGAGATGAGGGGAAACGAATTTTGAAGAGTGCCGGGCCGAGCATTTCACGTCTGTTTTCCGCCGAAGGCTTTTTCCCTTTTTGACGGCATTTTTCGTCCGCCCAGCGAAGTGCCTAATTAAAAACAAATTAAAATCATTTTAATTTGTTATTATTTTTTATAAATTTACGGCATTCCAAATTGCAATTTCATCGCTGATCATCAACTCGTCACGGTCCAGAATCTCACACAATAATTTTTGTTCAATTTGCAAAAACTCTTCCGAGAGGATCAAAGTGTCCGCATTCTGGTCGATGTAAGCCAAACAACGGCGAGCAAAATCCCGAAATTTAATTAATCTGTTTTATATCTATATTATTACAGTTAATTCATACATCCCGAAATAATTAAAATAATTTTGAAAAAGGCAACAAAATTTATTAGGATTAAAAATAAGTAACATTTTGCGCCACCTCTTCTCCAAGAAAGCGAGTCTGGTCAAACGCGAGAAAAACATTGCCCAGCTTCCATATGGGGAAGTTCAGACACGAATTGACAAGTTCAGGAAGATCATATTTTTTGGCTTAAATTCAAAATTTAAAATGTAAAAATTCATAAAAATTTGTGACCCGCATAAAGCACAGCGATTGCATTGTCCCCGTTCAGTCCACTCAAATTATCGGCGTAAATGAAGCTGAGCATCGCCTTAAACGTCCCCACCTCCACGTCCGGCACCTCCACGGGCTTAACTTCTTTAACTAAAATTATTTTTAATTTTAAACAAATTTTGCAGCACCGGTCCCAACGGCGGCGGACTTTGCGTTTTCCTCGTCAAAAGGGAACATTGCCGCAAAAACGTCAGAGGCCGCCATCAGAATCACTTTATGTGCTGGCAGAAGCTTAACAAATTAAAAAATTAAAATATATAATAAAAGTAATTGGAATATAATTAATAAAAGTAAGCGTTTAACTATTTTTTATAACTCGCCTTCTTTTTGTCTCCGGCCCCCACAAAGTGAACGTCCGCCCCAATGCCCATGTCCAGCAAATGCTTCATCCGCCCTAGCGAAGAAGCTGATTTTGACATGTCACAATTTTGTACAACAAAAAAAGCTACAAATTTTCAGAAATAGAAATTTAATGCAACAAAAACGATAGCAACAAAACAATTTGTACAAACAATATACCTATTTCGTCCAGCAATCAGAGCTCAAATGCGGAAAAACAAAAAATGAATGATTTCTTTACTTTTAGGAGGGTTAAGTTGGGATTACCTATCTTATAAATAATTGAATGGGCGTGGATAAATGTTCAGCCAAAAACGGTCATCTTTTGGAATTGTTTTATCATAAATTTGAATATTTTATTTGCTTCCAGCAAAATGTTGACCCAAAATTGTGATGAGAACAGAAAGAATCCGATGCACATTTTTGACTTTAATGAAGAAATGTCAAATTTGATGCCTTTTGGTGCTTAAGTCTTCACTGGGAAATCATAAAATATATAATTTATTTTTAAATCCATTCATCATCCTTAAATCTGAAGAGTGAAGTGGCGCGAGAGATTTTTGAAATTTTGTTTGATTTGCAATCAAAAGTTAAAGAAACGGTGTTTTTGAAGCTTTTTAGGAATGGGAGGATTGCGGTCTCCGATAGGCGTCGCTTTTAAAGATTTTAACAATGTTTTTTTTAACGGGAAAGAGGCGGAATCCCGGTCCCGGAAAAACTTACATACTTTATTTGGCTTTATACATCAAAAATTGCGAAAAGTAATTGTGTTGCTTGACGAAAATTGTTTTTTGTTTCTCTGAGGTAAAAAAATAATATTTTCATTTCAGGAGGGGTCTACGTCACTGGTTTGATGCGATTTAACACGCCCAATCGCGTTCCAAAATTTTTCTGAGATTCGCTTTCATTGTTTTTCTGCTGTTAAACTGACCTTCTTCGCACGCTTTCACGTTATTCACTCACTGTTGATTGCAAGTAAAATCTGTCGGTAAAGCTAAATTTAAAAAAGTTATTAAAATCGGAAAACAGAAAATAAATGGGAGGAGGACAAGAAGCCAATTCCAATCGCTTTTACAATCAGCACATTTGGAATAAATGAAAACCAAAAGGAAAAGTCCTCAGTGTTAGCAGGGTATTGGTCAAACCAAAAAAAAGAAGTGTATTTGAAATTTCGAAAAATGTTCGAATTCGGGTTTGGGGTTCGACATTCGCAATACGAGCTCGGATTCGTGTTTACGCATATTTTCACGCCAAAAATACCGAAATATGCACCAAAAAAAGGCTTAGTGCATTTATTTGCTTAATACTTAATTTATCTTCTTAATGACAAATTAAGATGATTTAAAGCTTTTTGCGTGAAAATGTGATGTTTTGTTATAAAAAACGAAATATTATAAATTCTTTATTTTTTCACTTTCTCATCTCACAATTGCAAATCAAGTACATCTCAAGATTTTCCGGGGTGAAATTTTGTCTAAATTTCAGAAATAGAAATTTGATGGAACAAAAACGGATAACAACAAAACAATTTGTACAAACAAATATATACCAGGGTTGCCAACAAAAATTTTTGAAAATAAGGACAGTGAAGGCCAAAAATAAGATTTTGCTGGCATTTTGCTGGCAAAAATAAGGACACTTTACAAAATGTTCAAAAATGCAGTAAATCTTTATTTTTTTGCATGAAATGACTTCTTTAACCATATTTCTGGACTCCAACAATTTTTTCTCAAAATTCAGGGTTTAAATTGCAGCTTTTCCCATTTCGGAAATTTTGCCGATTTTCGATTTTCAAAAATGCGTTTTTTTGCGAATTTGCTTGCGGGTGGGGGGGGGTCGGCGGTGCCGATAGGCGCCGCCGAGAGAAAATTTTGAATTTTGACTCAATTTGTTAAGAGATTTGCAACCAAAATTTTAAGAATGCGGCTATTTTTGGAGTAGAAATGGGAGGAGTCCGGCGGTGCCGATAGGCGCCGCCGGGAAATTTTTTTTGAAGATTAAAGAATATTTGTTAAGAAAATTGGTCCAAAAATTAAGCCAAATCTTCACAACAACTAGTAAATTCGAAATAAGGACAAAATAAGGACGGATGCCTCATATAAGGACAAATCTTACAAATAAGGACATTTTAAATTTATAAGATTAGGACCCTCCAAATAAGGACAAATCTTTATAAATAAGGACAGTTGGCAACCCTGGATTAAATCGTTCTTCTTTCGATCTGAACCATTTAAGGCGAGTTTCTTTAGGATGCTTTACAATTTCTTATTTTAGGACTAAATTAGTTTTTTATGTTTCTGTTATTTGAATTTGCTTTTATAAATTTTCAACATTTTTGAACCGTTCACACCTTTTTTCTTTTATTCTCATACCCTGACCGACCGCCGTTCTCATATTATTCTCATAGCAGGCCATTCATTTCAATAATTCGGATAATATTTTCTCAAAATTCTGACCTTCTCATGTTTTTTTACTTTCTTGCCGATTAATTTACATACTTGTATTAATTTTTATCAGATTTGTCACCTTTCTAATATGTACTTATTTTCAAATCCATTCAAAAAAATGGCATAATGCCAAAGAAATGAGTTTTTCATCCGATGGTTGCGAAATCGGGGTGCCATTCGCCCAGTCAGCTGATTGAAAAAATGTATTGCGAAATTACCGCTGAAAACCTTTATGATTGGCAAATACCAAATTAATGACCTTGCGCGGAGGAGAACGGGGAAAAGAAATCAGTTTGGTATTGGATTCGGATGGCAAGGTAGGGGGATGTGAAGCTTTTATTGGTTTGTTTCTAAGAATCATTTTTTGTGTGTGAAATTCGATGTCGTGCCTCGGTAAATTCGGTTTTACTAGCAAGTGATTGAACCCTTTGTCCAATGCATCGCCGATTAAAATTTTAGGCTGATTTTTACACGAGGAGTTCTAAGCACAGTTTACACTGTTCCTGTTCGGTCTTGAGCAGGCTCTCAGATCACTTTCGAGTTTTAAAACCTATTAGAAGCTCAAGTGTTTGAAGCTACCGTTAAGCTAAAGCTTTACATTGGACAAAGCTCAAAATTTAGGGACAGAAAACTTTTCATAATAACTTCAAATCTACGAAAGCTTACGAATATTTTTACTCTTTCTGGATTGAAATTCTAAAGCAAGTGAAACTTTGTTTGATTTGTTTTTTCACGAAATATGTGACAAATTCAAATTCAAAACCAAAAAATGAATTGATAAATATTTTGATCGACAAAGAAAAAACAACAAAAACGACACTGTCAACAGCAAAATCACATAAATCCCCTCGTTTTTCACTTTCTAAATGCCATCGGCGGTAATGTTGAATTTGAAATTTAGGCCAAAATTTGCTTCAATTTTGGTGCCAGGATCACGAAGAGAAACACACGGAAACAAATCGGCGGGAGAATCGACAAACAAACCGGCAGTTTCTGCAAAAATAAACAAAACGAATAAATAATTAATGTTTTTGCACCCAGAAAATCACTAAAGCCAAAAATATTAAGACCTTAATAAAACTATTTATACAATATTACTGGGCAAAAACCCGGGTCCGAACCCAAAAGTTACCGAAAATCAATTACTGTAAAAGGACTTTTGAAAGTGTCAGCAGAAGAGCCTTTCATAAAAAGAAAGAATATCAAATACCTAACACCCAAATTCAGTACCCCTATTAAAATTAAATGCCTTATTTTTCTTTCTTACCCAAACGCTGTCCATTTTTTGTGTAAATTATTTGGCGAGTTGCCAAATTGACGCCGCAGCCGATGACGTCGGCTTCCTCAAATGCGGGCTTTCCTTTGATGAATGGACGTCTCTTTCCGCTGTAGTGGCATCCCTTAACGGCGTGACCCCAAAGGACTCCATTGCTTTCGTATCCGTAAGTGCCRTTGTAATATCCAACCCAAACGTCCAATGGCATTTGATTGCTCGCGAGTCCGATGTGAACATCGCTAAATTTATATATTAAAAAAAATTCTCGGATTAGTGACTTAAAATCTTGAAAAAAATGTCCTTTTTGGCATTTAAGAAAAATGCAATAAAAACCCAAAAATGAACACCTAGAGACTGTTATTAGATTCTTTTTTTGGTAATAAATGTTTGATTTTTGACTCAATTTTCTTAAAAATCCATCAAAATCTTTTTTTTTGCGTTGATTTTTTTCTGAAAATTTTTGTTGGCAGCCCTTTTCTAAAGCATTTCGATGTCCAACTATTTATTAACTTACTTTGCTTTCTCCAAGATGGTCACTTCGTAGTAGAAAATGCCCAACTCGTTTTTTGGAATTGGCCGTTCAGCGAAGACAGAGTGCCACGCTGAAAATAAACTCAATACAAAAATTGAGTGCTTTTTACTTAAACCGTTTTAATCAAWTTACTTTAGCAGAATAATATTTACCCCAATTATTCTTTCCCGTAATTTGAACAATCAATCGATCGGTCTCAGAGAGCGTGAGGCCCTGATGACATGCAGCGGTATCCCATCGATTTTGAACGGTTAMTCCTAAGGAAATATAATTTTATTTTCAAAATATTAAAGCTCAAAACTGATGCCTAAAAGAAAATGAATTTTTTTCACTTAATTCTAAATAAAATTTTATACCGAAATTACCAATTTTTCTCATCGCGGCAACTGTCTTTTGCAAGTCGTCAATGGTCGGTTGGTGTTGCTTCTGATACTCCTCCATCTTTGCAATGTTCAGTTGCTGTTCTTTCTGATACTTCTCCATCTTTGCAATGTTCAGTTGCTGATCTTTCTGATACTGATACTTCTCATCTTTGTTGCTGTTCTTTGATACTTCTCCATCTTCTGTTGCTGTTCTTTCTGATACTTCTCCTCTTCGTCTGTTCTCGATCTTTCCCTGCAATGTTCAGTTGCTGTTCTTTCTGATACTCTCTTTATCTTGACGACCTTTTTCTGCAGAGCATTCTGCTGTTCCAATTCAGAAATTTGTTGAGCATTCAACAGTTTCTGCCCCTCCAATTCGGTGATGACTTTGCTTGGACAAAATTCAGCGAAAAAATGAACAAAATAAATAGAGCAATAAGGCCCATGATTCGAAATGGATCTAAAGTCAAGAATTGATAAAATCCATCTACCAAAAAGTTGTTCAGTTTCTCTTCACGTTCATTGAATTGCTAAAAAGTTGTAAAAACAGAAGAAATTCCTTTAAGGCTACTTGATCAATCGTTGCCCTCAGTGCTTTTTGATCAGTTTTTTTTTGTTCAGCATTCGCCGCTTGCTTTTGCTCAAGTCGATTAAGTCTTTCCAGCAATGCCTTCTGATCACTTTGCATCAACAAAAAGTGATCAATGGAAACTGAAACGGTGCTAACAAATTAAATGAATTGATTTTCAAGAATTTCGTTTTTAAAGCCAAAAACATTTCCCTACCGCTTATCTTCTGCTGGTCCTCATTTAACCAGCCGATTTTGTCGTTGCTTTCCTTTTGTTGCTGTTGCTGCTTCAAATTCATTTCTTCCATTAGATTCTTCAGTTTCTCGTGTCCCTCTTGGCTCTGTTGCTGTCTGTTCTGATACTGCTCC
>MEIZ01000433.1:0-16934 GCA_001723225.1 Globodera ellingtonae | reverse complement strand
GTTCTTCATTATTTATTTAAATCGTTGATTATTACATAATGGGGTTTTGCTATCTCAAGTCTATATTGATTTAATCTTATTAACGTAAAAATTAATTAAATAAAAATTCTTGAGGTGGAGGAAACAGAAAACAAATAAATTTATTTAAATAATTTGAGAAAAAGGGTGGTTAAAAATAAGACTGAAAAAATAAACGCAATAATTAATAAACAAACTTAATCATTAATTAGATTGTTTTGATTGAACCAATCAGAAAGAATCCTTATGGCATTTTTTGTGTGGATTGTCCGATTCGTTCGTCGAGGTTTGTTCATCTGTTTTCAATTTGTTTTTAAATAAGTTACATATTTTTAAATGAATTTACAGTACAAAGCTAAAACAGCGAAATTTACAGCATTAAGCACCGGCGCAACCCAGGGGATTACGTCCCGTATTATGCCGCCGCGYCCCCTAAAATTATGAATTCTTTATAAAATATAAAATGAAATTTATTAAATCAAATTATTAGATCCAATCAATTATATCCAAAATAAAAATTTCTAAATTTTATGAAAAACTTCAATGTTTTTTAAATAACAAAAGACAATAATAATTAATTTACGATGCAATTAAAAACGAAAATTAAAATACAATAAAAAATGCAATTAAGATAAGCTGATCCAAAATTTAAATAATAAAGATAAAAAGGCAAAGTAAAAATACTAAAATTGAAAAAAAAGAGAAAATATTTAAAAATTCTAGAAGACGCTGATTAACATTGTGTAATATAAATTTTATTTACTTTCTGCCTATCAGATTGTCTTTAATAGTTGAGTTAATATAAATTATGTTTCATTTTGGGGTAAGAAAAAATAAATAAAAGCAATTTTCTTTTGTAAGAATGGTGCTGTGATGCATTTAGCATTTAATTTATTATTTGTTTTCATATACAGGAAAAGAAATCATGAATGACATCAATGCAACTGACAAACTGCCATTTGTGACGTTGGAGGTCTCGCCTGATCAAATCRATGCAAATTTTAACGGAAACTATCTTGGTAAAAAACATAAGAGTCAGCGCACAATAACTAAAATGAAGCACAGAGACAGACTGGATTATAGAATTAAACAATTATCGGAATAATTTACCCACAATATATTTAAAATGCCGACAAAACAACTCCATCATTTGAAGCTGTTTTAAAAATAAATAAAAAAAAATGCAAAATGCTGAGTAAATAAATTATTTCTAATATGTACCAAAAATCCTTTTAAATATGATAAACTGCATTTTTTATCAAACTAAAGTCAAATATTTTATTATTTACAAAAACATGCTCACCTACCTCATAGCGAGCGATAGATACAAAAAGATAAATCAATTTCTGTTGCTTTGAATATAGATGAGATATCCAAACATAATAATTTCACAGCACTAGCAAAGTCCAGTGCCCGAATTAGAAAAATTAAAAATTCCTTATACAGTTTTGAAACAATAAAATAAATACAATGTGGATAATCCAAAATAAAAAAGCGATCTTCATAAAAAGCAAACTTAACATTAATATAATTTAGTAATAGTGTTTTTTGCCATGATTGTATAACATTTAATGTTTTTTCAAAATGAGCTATCACATTTCTTTATGGAATGGTGGTTGTTAAGCTTTATATATACGGATAAGAAAACAAAATACTTAAATCGTCTTAATTAAAACATTTAATTGGATTGATTTATTTGTAAAAATTAATTTCAAGATACACCATAGAAAATAAATAAACCAATTCATAATTTAAAAAAAAAGTGAAACCATACAAAATGTTCGTTGTAACACTGATGGCGACGCGACATATAGAGATATTTTGCTTGGATTTGTACGTTAAAAAAATAAATGATTGCAATAAATCAATATATATATAAATAAATATAATTATCATGTAAAATTATTTTAGATATTTTTTACGGTTTTAAAAAAAAATTTTTATTTTTTATAGGTTTTGCTTTTTATTATTATTTTTATATGCTTATTTTTAAAATGATTAATTGGTATCTTAAAATTTTCAAATTTTATTTTTTGACGACACGCTAAAATAACAATTAAATTCATTAATAAAAAATTATTTTAATTTTTAAATTGATTTGCATACAATATTCGTATAGCTCTTTATAACTAAATCATATTCGTTCAAATTCTTTTTCATCATTACTACCATGTTTTAAGATTTATTTTAAAATGTAAATTGTTTTTATTTTAGCTAAATTTGCATTTGGTTTTAAGGAAATAATTTATGAATTGTCCCCTGGCCGCGCTAAGATTCCTTGGGATAAACAAGATAGCTTCACGGATAAATTCAAATTTTAAACCAACTTTATTTTTCTGTAAAAATAATTTATTTAGTTTTATTATTTTTCCATGTGCGTAATCTACCAGAATATAAAATTAAATATTTAACTTTTGTTGAATTCAAATTCCTTATCCATTTATAATTTCATAGGTATTTAGGTTTAAAATAAGTTAAAAAATTAAGAACCCCTTAAATTTAAATTTTAAAAACAACTTTAATTTTTTTTTTTAGTTTTATTATTTTTCCATGTGCAATTTATTTTTAAATAAATTTTAAAAAAACGTTGACTTTTTCCCTAAACCTATTTATTATTATTTAAATTTAAATTAATGAATAATCTTTAMTATATAATACCGTTTAAATAAATTTTTAAAACGAACCGATTTATCGACTTTTAATAGTATTAATTTTTTATTAAAATTAAATCTAATATATATATAATTTTTATTAGTAAATTTGGGAATTGCGCCATTTTAAAATTAAAATTGTTTTTATTTTAGCTAAATTTGCATTTAATTTTAAYGAGTAATTTATGAATTGTCCCATGGCCGCGCTAGTTAATCCATTTGATTGCATCGTAAATTGCGGGAAGAAGAAATTGATATAACGTTTCTGGTTACAGTTTTCATGTTTTTAATTATTTAAACTTTTTGATTTTAGGTACACGCCATATTTTGGGCGCAAATTCTTATTATGTTTAGTATTAGTTGATAGCTTTCATACATAGCATATATTAAGAAATTTCATTTTTTTTTTATTCAACAAATTAATTTTGAATTTAATTCTTAATGTCTAAACCTATTTGCTAAAAGTATTTTGATATTTCTATTGATAGATGAATTTTTATTTAACTATAAGTCATACTTTAAGCAATAAAGTTGTTTATTATATCTTTTGAGAGAATTGCATTATATTGGATTTATGGTCTTCGCTAATACATTAGTATTTTACCTTTTATAATGTATACTAATTAAGCACACGTTTTTGTGGTATTAATTTTCATTTCAGTTTTATTGTTTATAAATCTCTACGCACTTTTTAGCGTAATCTTTAAATTAAAGCCAGATTTTAGACAAATTATAATTGTGGGGTTAGGTTGCTTTTCCGCCGACATCTGACTCGTTGCATTCAAATATTACAAAAAAATAGTTTATAAATTTCATAAACAAGGCCAATAATCAATTGCCGGCTGGCGGAACGTAAACAAAAAGCGATCAATTAAGGTTTCCTTTTTTTATAATAATAATGCATATAATAAAAGTTTTATTTTATTTTATTTTGAAAATTTATTGTTGACAGGTAAATATTTTTAAAGATTTAAAAATTGAAAGCTGCTCATGTTTTTAAAGCTTCATTAGTAATCTTTGATATTATAATCAATTGATGTAGGATAATTACTGATTATTCCCTTAAAATTATTAGCTTCATCTGTTAAGAAATAATACGATATTACTAAAAATTTAATTTATACCTTTATACATTATTTGTCATTTTAATTTTGTGCTTCTCCAAGTTTGTCGTTTTATTTATAAATTATTTATTTAAATGAAAATTTTAACTAAAACATAAAACAAGCCCTCGCTTAAATCCTGTCTCTTTGCCTCAAATAGCAAAGAACCAATCCTTTCTTGGGTTAAGCCATTTGTTTGGGCTCGCTGTTAGTGGAGTACYATGAAGCGGTACACTTATCAATTTGCTGAAATTTAATATTTGCATAATTATGTTTTTATTATTTAACTAGATTTAACCCCATTATTTATTTTAAACAGTAGTAAAAATTTTGTTATTATTTGAATTTGTTATGCTCCAATTTGGAAACGTCCAACTTCCATTCACCGAAGTTAATTTTTGAATTTAATGCATTTGAATTTATATGTTTAAAACATTTTTGATTTACTATACATGAATTTTTTATTTGAACATAAGGCATTTTTTAAGCAATAGCTATGCAAATGTTTATCTTTAAGCATTTAAATATATCTGATTTGATTTTTTGTTATAAACTAAAAAGAAAAAAGCTTTATTTAATTAAAAAATTTTTATTTTTTACTATATCAGCTCTTCTTTACGTTATCAAACCGAGAAATTTTTCATAAATGTGTGTTTTTATTTGAATTAAAACATTTTGTACTTCATCTGGTTTATCAGTTTTTATGTTTTCAAAATCAATGTTTGCTGAACGGGCCTTGAAGACCGTGCAAAGTAGACGTTGTTGATGACCAAACAAAGCCCGCGTTGATGTGAAGTTTAATTGCTGTTTTYACATATCTTTCGAGCGCAKTGCATTATTTGAATCACCTTTTGTATTTATATAAATGATATTTATTAATTATTCAGAATTATTTTGTTCAAATAATTTTCCTTAAATTTTAACTTTGGATTAAATTTTAAAGAAAATTTAAATGTAAATTGATTTATTTATTTACTTTTAATTAAAATTTTCTTTGTATTCTGTTGTCATACCTTTCTTTAGTAATATAATTCATTATAATTACGGTTTAATTTCCTATTTTGTTTTTAGCTTACTTTTTTTAATAAACGGTATAGTTTTTAAGTTTTGATTTGTGCTTAATTATTACCTTTCTTATAATAATGTATGTTTTGCATAGGACGGTGAAATTTTGAAGTTTTAGGTTGTGTCAAATTTCATTCTTTCTACCTCTCGGCACATCGTAATCACATTTCAACTCTTCAATTTCCATTTTGTCATTTCGCTACATTTAATTTTTTTTTAATTGGATTATATTTTATATGCCATTTTAAGCAGGTTATTTATTCGCTGCCAATTTTTATTTGAGTTTTATAAATTATATTAAGAAAATGATTAGGCTAATTGTCATTTCTCTTCTCGGGGGTGTCCGCTTTGGTGTCCCTGTCGGGAAGAAAATTTAGCATTTCGTTAAAAAACTTGGTCTAAAATTTACGAATTTGCAACTCAATTTTACTAAACGCAAAAATTGATTCGTTGTGATATAGCTGATGTTGCGCGAAAGAACAATATCGTGGTAACCTGTTTTGGGATTGCACCAAGATGACGATGAGCATTTATTAGTGCATAAATTAACGAATTTTTTTTAGACCACGGCAATTTTCATTTATTCTTTTGTCGTTGTAAAATATATATTAAAATAATCCTTTTAAGTTAAACGTTTATTTATATTTTGCTTTAATATTTATGTAATGCTCACATTAGATTTCTATATAACAATTAAATATTTCTCTGTAGACGTTTTTTGAATTCAATTCTTTAAAAAATCCTCTTTTTTTTGTTGTTCCGGCTTGCTTCCTTTGGTTGTTTCGTCCTATATATTAATTTTCTACGGCTATTTTCTAACTCCTGGTTATATTGATCGTAAAATTTGTCAGCTTCCGATTTTTGTTCGGTTGCCTGAATTTGATTAATTCGTTGAAATTTGCAATTAAATCCAATTTTCTTTTACTGTGTTAATAGCTTTTTTAATAGTTATTACTTTTTTTGATAGTTTAGCATTTTATTTTTAAGTGATTTTATTTCAATTTTTTAGTTCTTAATGACTTTATCAGTTTTCGCGGTCTTCGGGGCATTTATTGAATTTATTATATTTCTTATTCTTAGACAAAATAAATAGGAACCACTTTTTAAATTTGCTATAAATATTATTAATTATAGTTTTAATAAAATCGTACCGGAGAAGTAAATAGTTTACAGTTAACACCAGGAGTCGAACGGGGTGATGTTTTCTTTCTTCTGCCCGATTGTTATTTTATAATTCTTTAAGAATTCGATATTCATTTCGATTTTAACATTAGGCGAATGTAAAATAAAAATTTTTTTTTATTCTTTTGTTTTTTAAATAAAAAAATCATTTATGCAAATGATATTTAAATGAAAATTTTTGGAAGTCGATTACTTTTTTTATTCTAATTTTTGCATTGTAAAATCACCAGTCAGTTATGATTATTTTTTATTTTCATTTTATAATTTTTTGCTAAGATTGAGCATATGAGACTATGAGGTGTTTAATTTATTAGACGAATATGGTTTAATGCACCTTTAATTATTGCTTGATAAATTTATATTTAAAGTCCAGCTTATTTTTGCACCGTCGCTGAAATATTATTAGTAAATACCAATTCGTTTTTATCATTGAGACTTTTTGACTTCTCGACAACTAATTTTCTTAGAATTTATTTAATTAAAATTTTTTAAAAATTTAAATTGTTTCAAAAGTATTTCTGCATATAAATCTTCTAAAATTATCTTTTTTACAATTTTTTAAATTTTTGGTGTCATAGTTAAATTAGGCATTTATGCCATAAATATTATTAATTGTAAATAAATTGGCAAAATAATGATGCAGACGGGCAATGTATAGCGCTACAATAAAACGTTTTGGTTCAATACATTTTTTGATTTATATATAACATAAATTGCATTTTTTGTGAAATGCAATGATTGTTTATGTTTGGGTGAAACCCGAGAACGATTTGATTACGGTCGACGCTTCACGCTTCAAACCGACCACAAGCCACTGCTCAGCATTTTTGGGAACAAAAAGGGCATCAAGCAGTGCAGCGCAAACCGTCTCCTTCGCTGGTCGCTGGCGCTTTTGGCGTACGACTTCACGATTGAATACGTCAACACCAAAGACTTTGGTCAGGCTGACGCGCTTTCGCGCCTTATTGCCAAGGGATCAGAGAGCGAAGAGGAGCGGGTCATCGCCGCATTCAGCGTGGAAAGCGAAATCGAAACGATTCTGGACAAGGCGATAGAAAATTTGCCAATCAAATTTGCCGACTTAGTCTCAGCATCAGAAAAAGATGAGACCATCCAACGGGTGATGAAACTCATAAGATCTGGTTGGCCGGAAGACAAACAAATGGGAAAAGAATCGGAAATCGTTCAGCTTTTCAGCCGACGAAGATCCGACCTTTCAATTTTGAAAGGCTGCTTGATGTATGGAGATCGAATTGTGATCCCAAAAATTCATCAGTCCAAAATCCTGACACTGCTCCACAAGGGCCATCCCGGAATGAAGAGGATGAAACAACTAGCCCGGCAGTATGTCTTTTGGCCAAAATTGGACCAGAAAATCGAGGATTTTGTGCACAATTGTGCGCCATGCCAACAGGCGGCGAAGGCCCCAGTAAAAACAAATTTACACACATGGTCAAAATCAACGCGCCCATGGCAACGAATCCACGTGGACTACGCCGGACCATTTTACGGAAAGGAGTTCCTGCTGGTCGTCGACTCATATTCGAAATACCCGGAGGTATTCGAAATGTCGACTAAGTCCACGTCGGCGACAATTGAACAACTGCGCTATCTGTGCACACGTTACGGCATTCCGGAGACGCTGGTGTCAGATAACGGAACGCAGTTTACCAGCAATGAGTTTGCTAAATTCACCGAAAAAAATGGAATCAACCACTTGTTTTCGGCGCCGTACAACCCCATGTCCAATGGACAAGTGGAGCGGTTTGTGGACACCTTCAAGAGAGCTTTCAGGAAAATGAAAGGGGAGGGAGTGCCMAGCAAGGAAATCATYCAAACKTTCCTGGTCACGTACCGCACGACTCCAAACGACTCGTTGCCGGAACTGAAATCCCCCGCCGAAATGCTCCTCGGACGGAAGCCACGTACCACCCTGGATCTACTGAAACCGCCTCCACCACAGCCGCTGGAACGCGATGGAACAATGGAGAGCCAATTCAACAAACGGTTCGGCACTCGACAGCAAACGTTCGCACGGCACAGACTCACACAGAATTGGAGAGCCGGAATCATCAGTGAAGGCACCGGAGTCATCTACACCGTCCGGTTTCCCGAAGGAACGACGGGGCGTTTTCACGCAAACCAGCTCCGGGACCGGCACACAGAAAACGGCCTCCAGTCACTGAACATCTTGAAGGAGGCATTCCATCTGCCCATCCCCGTGGAAAACAACGACATCGGCGGTCAGGATCCAGAAAATGGACCTGAGCCAATAGCCGAAGGAAATGAACCGGATGAGCCAAACGCAAAGGGGAGGTGTTCGGGTGAAACCCGAGAACGATTTGAGTGATCAACGATCACTCCGCCCTTCTTTCCCTTTGACCTCTGTCCACCCATTTCCCTTCCCTCATTATTTATCTGTTATGTCTGCCTCCCATAGGTTAGGTCAGACATATCATTGATTACCGTTGTATCCAGTCATCAGCCCCATGACTTCGGTCACTCTTCTGTTGCGGTGAATATTTCTTCCCCACCTCCGACCCTCCAAGTATTTTATATTTAAATTGATCGTCTTTTAATAAATAAATAAATACTTATTTACGCGGTCAAGAATCTTTTGTCGGCTCAAGGACCGAACAGTTTATCATTAGGCTGCATGAGATAACACGATTTCTAACAATGAAGTCTTTATTATCGCGATAATCTTATTTTTCTATATTATTTTTCATTAAATAATATTTTTTGTGTTGAAAAAGCTTAGCGCTGACTATTTTTACTACAATATAGTTTTTTGACTTTGCTCAATAATTATTGCTAATAACATTTTGTTTGATGTATTCTAGTCTGTTTTTTTTAGTTTTATTATAAGGAATTTTTATTTTAGTGAAATATAAATAGGCTGAATATTTTATTCGTTATTATATTAAAATTCATTTTAATTAATATTTAATTTCAAATGACACAATCTTCAATGATAGTGTTCATTGCCGGAGTCCTCAATTGCTAACTTTCTACTTATATTCTACTACATATTATTCATTATTTTTTAAATAATAATTCCATTTAAAAACATTGATTATCCGTATAAATCTTTCTGTAATATAACACAAATTAAAATTCAATATTCTAAAATATTTTAATTTTTTTACTTTTCGAATATAATTTAACGGCTCAAAACCATTTGAGTTTATATTAGTTCTATATATTTGTGCTTAATTACTCAGAAAACTCTTAGCTTAACCAGCCGCCCAATTTGCTACATTAGCACCACAACGCAACACACCGTCAATCCTCTGGCGCTCTCATCTGTCGTTTGTGCAGGAATCGTTTTTTAGAAATGAATGCTTTTTAAAACATTTTTTAATAGCCATTTTTTATTAAGTTTTGCCCGGATTATTTTTTTATCGTAAAAATGTTATTAAGTCGCATTATATGATGAGCTTAACATTATTTGCGTTTTAATTTCTTTTCAAAACTGAATGGGTGATATAACTTTTTTTATTGTAATTATTTCAATTATTTTTTTTTTAAAGTTTTTCTTTTGCAATAAGAATTATTAGTATTGACTGGTTCTCTAGTTTATATTATAGTAAATTTGCATAAAATTTAGATAGAAAAGCATTTGTTTTTGCAATTTATAGTTTTTATTATTTTTATTAAAACCCAGAATTTAAATGTTGTTTCATTTATTGCAAAATTTTAAAAATACTTTAGCTTTTTTAAAATTGTATAGTATTAATAAGCACATTTAGTTTAATATGAACATTTTTATTGTAAATTCTTAGTAGTACATTTTACTATTGCTAGATACGATACATTTGTTTATAATAAAGACGTCATCTAACTTTTGATAACAAAATAAAACGTGACGTGGAGAAGAAAGATACCGACTTCTGAGCGGATTCAACCGATAATAAAACGGCAAATTGACAAATTTAAATATAAATTTTAAATGAAAGACGAAGAGCCGAACAAAGAAGAAAGGTAAAATGGAATTAAGCACAGATGAATAAAAAGGAAATTTATTAATAAATAAATATTATAAGCAGCTAACTTAAAAATAATTAAATTTATTATGGTAAAGTTAAAATACYTAATATAAAATTAACATATAAATTTAACGCGAGGAATCAAGAAACAAAACAATATCGTCTTGACCCAAATGGTTTAGAAAATATTTTATATTGACAGACATGATGAATACAACGTAMACCAGCTACAAAATAATTTAATAAGTAAAATGTAGCAAAGCACCCTTCTAGTGAATAAAAATAGCAATTTCTTCATCATAACATCGAGCAAAAAATTTATAAGATAAATATATATTTATAACCTCAATAAATAAATTTGAATGCACTTGGAATGATTTGACGACAATTTTTTTGAACAAGAATTAAAGATGCATTCTAAAATCGAGCATTAAAAACGGCTTTAACCGAAATTTGCTTCAAAAAAATATATAAAGGCACAAAAATTTGTAAGTGAATATTTTTAGTTTGCTGCAAGGTAATTTGATTACTAATTTACGCTTCCAGCTTTTAAACAACAATCTTATAACCTTTAGGACAATGGGTTTTAAGAGATTTTTAATTAATAAATATTACATAATTTTATATTATCAATCCTCATTACATAATTATAATTTATAAATTAAATAAATTTTTTTGGACATATGCWTTTTTGATTACCTTTTAATATTTGAAAAGTTTGTAATTTCACCGCGACCTCTGCGCGCCTTGAAGCCTTGTTGCGGGCCTCATACTCCAATGAAAGAATAAATAATGATAAAAAACTTTGGAGAAAAATAATCAGCTAAGTAAAACAACTTCGGATAGGAAGAAAATGGGATTTAAATTTGCATAAAAAGAAATATTAAATATATGTTGTTAAGAGTCAATAAATTTACCCCGCTATGGGTGCGGTGTTAAACTAAATTGGTTAAAATAAAGTGATTATAAAGTAAAAAAATTATAATAAATAAACATGTCTAATAAAAAACAAAGGTAATAATTTGAATCAATAAATAACATTATTTAAAACAAACTGTAAATCCGAAAAGTAATTATTAAAGTTGTTTTAGCATTTTTAGCTTTTAAGCTAAATAGCTAAATTATTAAATTTTTMGCGAAAGAAAAGACGATAAAAAAATGATAAAAAATTTAAAATCTGTTTCATTTTTTTGGTTTAATTGAATCTTTAATCTTCCTTACTATGTGTAGTTTGTACGCGATTTAAGACATTATCAAATCTTTTTTTTTTTGGTAATTCAACATTAAAAATCAAGTACTCAATAAAAATTTCCAACTCTTAAATTGCGAGACCTAATTCGTTTTTTACGTTATCCAAGTTTGAACATTCTCGAATTATAAAGGTTGTTTTAGAAGTACAACTCTCACATTTTAAGAATCCGTCAAAGTGGGAAAATTTAAAAAACAGAACTAATAATAAATACTCAATGTACTCGAAGAGTCTACATAATATAACTATTTTTTGTAAATTTTAGTAATAAAAATATCATTGAAATTAAAAAAAACAATATAATATAATTATCAAAAACTAAAAAACAAAATTGATATCGAATATTTAATTTGATGGTGGAACAATGAAAGTGGCTGAGACCTAAATTTCCCAGAGGACGAACATAATTGTTGATAACAAAACATTTTCAACAGAACCTCGAACTTGGATAAATTTTGAAGTAATTTCATGCTCATAATAAATATTTTAAAATGTTTATGATCGTAAATCATAATACATATATATCTCTCAATGAAATTATTTTAACTATTATCGGAATTTATATGTTTATAAACTATTATTACAATTTATTGATGAGATTAAATTAAGATATTTCATTCATTAATTTATTTTCCGTTTCGAATCTGAATTATTGATAGGAACAAGCGTTCCAATTTTGTTTTAAATATTTATGTTATATAATAAAAGTKAATTTTTTATTTTATTAATTTCAAACGGCAGACATTGAACGCTGAACCGCGATGATCATAACTTTGCGTTTTATTCTGCCCACCAGTTTGTTCAAGGCATTCATTGTACATTATACAAATTTTGTTTTTTAAAATAAATTTTAATGTGCTTTTATTTATATTGTTTTTTATCCTTTTTTATCAGGAAATTACTTATTCAGTTGTTCGTCTTATTTTTTGAGTTTATAGTTTATTGCAAATTTTAGAAAATTACAAATTCATTTTAATATTTTGCTAATCGACAAATTCAAAATTTTAATAAACTATTTTATTTAACTTGTTACTTATAAATGAAAGAACATAAATAGGGCCTAGAAAATAGATGTGAGCCAAATTTAGTTAATCTAAACGATAACTAAACAAAAAAACTAAATGTATAACAAAACAAAAGGTTTTAAAGATCTTTTGAATTTAAGAACAAAATGATTATTAAATCAATACCCAAATAATAAATACATTATAAAAGCTTATTAATGAAAAACGAGTTGAATTAAAAAAAGAGCTAAAGTTTACCGTCCGAGGGCGCCGAAGGCGCCGCCGGGAAAATAGAAGATTTATTGGCAAGTGTTTAGCAATTTATCAATTTTTGTTAAGAAATTTGAACAAAATATAGTTTTCAAAAATCATGAASAAAAAGGTTCATATTAAGAATCATGTTCCGGCTGATCATGCGGCTGACCTGGAGAATTTGGTAACGCGGGCCAAAATCTTAAAAACGTCAATTTTTTTTTGTAGATTGGGCAGCGAAATGCGGCGCAAGCCGAGCGAAATGCCACGCAAGCCCTTCTTGCATCAACCGTGAGCGTGGCAATTACAGCAATAAGCCAAGACCAAAGAATTGCCCAAGTAACGTTCTCAAAATAGATATATTATAAATTTTTTGCTTAGTTAGGTAAGAACTGAGAAAACTAAAACCACTTTAATATATAATGCGCTCAGTATAATAAAAAAATTTTAATGGCAATTTTCAACTAGTTAACTCGTTTTTTGAATTGTCCCCTCAATTAAAGTGTCCCATTCCTTGGTTACATCTACGAAAGAAAAATAATTGTCAAACCCACATAAATTATTACAATAAAAATACAAAATCAAAAATTATAATTAAAATTTAAAATATCATATAATAATCAATTAATCCAAATAAATAAATAAAYACATACTTTTTATAACATACATCAATAAAAATTATTATTAACTTTATTTCATGAACTAAATTAGTTTATTAATAAAATTAGATATGACAAAATGAACAAAAATGTAGTAATTATACCTTAAACATTCTGATATACAGAAAATGAATCTGACCAACTCTTAATTAGTTGAAGCAGAACGCTTTTAATAAGGATGCAAAATAAATATGAAATTGACAATTTAAAACAAATTAGTCATAGGTAAACTTAAAATTATCCAAATTTCTAATTGATATTTCTGTGAATTTATATGCTCAGAKAATGAGCTAAACTCAGTCTACATAATAATTTTTTAAAAAGGAAGCACTTTATATAAAAAAAACTTAAAATATTATTTATAAATTGTATTTTAATGCATTTTCCGTAATTTAATTAAATTAGAATAATAAAAAAGAAAAATTATATTGTCAAAGGTTCAAGTACAAAATTCTGAGCGTATCATCCTACGGGTGCATTCGTTTTCGCACATCGACCAATYCYCAACTTTTAAGAAAAAGAAAGAACCCATATTTAAGTTCTAAACAAAATAAATAATTAACCTCAAAATATTATCAATTTACAAAAACTCGAAATACACCATAAAACCACGGAATTGACCAACTAAGATTTAAAAAAATAAATGATCTTCGATTAAATTTAAGGTTATAAAATGCAAATTTGCTGTTAATTGTAGTTGCCACTGCCCGTCTTCTTTTCGATTCGTGTGTACATTTGAGTGGCATTGATTAATCTGTTTTTGTTATTATAAATAAAACTTTAATGTTAAGAAAAATAAAATGATTTTAATATAAGTGTTYAATTGCATCAGTTTGAATTGGGTTACTTAAAATAAACTATTATTTTATTATTCTTTAAACTTGAGCAAATTCTGTTATGTTTACAAAAATATTTTTTAAGCTAGTATTTTACTTTTCCATTATTAATTTCATCGAAGCTTTCTCAGCATTGTGTTTGAATTTAATTAATGTTTTCTTGGCCTGCTATCCAGATCGTTCTTTCTCAATCGATAGTTTTTCAATTTGTTTCAATTTAACTAATGCAATTTTATTTCCAATTGGCGCATATTCATCCTCTTACCTATTTGATCTTTATGCGGGAAATCCACGATTATTATAATTGTCATTTGCATTTAGAAATAATTTTATCAATTAGTTTATGGATATTTTTAAACATTAATTATATCTGTGACATTTAATCTTTTTTTTTCWTTTAAAGTTTACGCCAAGGGACAATTTCTTAATATGTTATTAAAAATGGGCCGTCTCTTATCAATTTAAGCAAATATTCTTAAGAGGTAACTCAAAGTTGAATATTGATATTTTTAAAAATTCGTTTTGCGCGTTTAAAAATGTATCGCTTTAAATTAATGTAATTGTTTTTTAATATAGACATGGTCCCGAGGTTGGTGATTTTCSGCTAGATCGGATTGTAAAGCCATGATATTWAARTGTATTTATTTTTTATAACTTTTATGTTAATAAATTTTTTGCACGATCCGAGTTTTAATAATCAATATTTGTTTTATTAGTTTTATTATTTTTGATTAAGTTTTTAAATTAATTTTAATTCGTCTGCATTTATTTGGGTTAAAATTTGCTAAACTATATTTAATAAATGAATTGTAATGATTTGATTGTTGGTATTAAAGCTGATGTTTTTAAATTAGTTTATGATTATCATTGCTACAAATAAAATAAATAAAAAATTTAAAAAAGCGGGAAGAAATAATAAATCGTAATTATGCATTCAAAGATAGAATAAAGTGTAATCTTAAAATTGATCGAATATAATAGATTGTTCAAATAAATAATAAATGCTTATTGTTTAAATAATTATTATTTTAAAGATTGATACAGAAAAGTACTCCAAAAAATTATTCAAATATAATCAGGCACGTTTGCCATTTAATATTAATTGCCATAAAAANTATTACTTCAGATCTCAAAGCCATATATGCATCAAAGTCTTACGCTTCAAAGATGTTTAAATCAGACATTTTAAAAAATTCATGATTGTAATTTTTTTAAACTGAAAATTTGTTTATATAAAAGGATAGCATATTGTTAACCCTTTGCTGCAGATCAATTGCTTTATTCTAATTTTAAAATTGATATGTTGTTTAAATTAAAATTTTTTCCACGTTAATGTATTTTACGATGCGTATTTCACATCTGCCATTGACATCACAACTGGTGGTATATTTAAATTAATTATATATTTTTCTTATTTACTATTAGATTTAGAAAGTTAATAATATCCAATGCAATTTTTTATTTAATCACGGTTAATTTTTGCATTACTTTTAGTTTCACTTTGGTAAATACTATAGAGATTATTTTTAAAATCTTTTTATCAAAATTTATTTAATTGAGCACTCTCGCAAATATTTACCATACGCTATTGCCCGCATAAAAGAAGGTTGAGAAAAATGTTTAAAAATAAATGTTTTTATTAAATTGAACAACACAAGTGCCCTATCGTTAGTGTTGCTGCGACATTATTCTGAGTATGGTCGTACCATTAAATATAAGTTATATAAAATGTCTCAATGTCAAGTCTTGAGAACTTTAATTAAAAACAACACACCTATTTTTTACACATTTAATATTCATTTTTTATTCCTTTGTCTAGATATTATTTCCTCGTTATTTCAAGTATGTTCAATGTAATTTATTTTAAATTTTATTTCGCCAAACTTTTTCAGTGCACCAATCAAAAGTTTTAATTATAAACTTATTTGCAATCTTATACAATTTAAAAATAATCTTTACAATTTTTTGTGCATAGTTTATTTTCGTTTTACGAAATATAAGTACATACTCTCAGCTAGGTTTTAAATTAAAATTGTAATTGACACGTTTTAATTGATTGTTCGAAGAACGGTGATGTTACATATTGATGAGAAGGAAAAACGGCAAATTTGCTCATGATTTATCAAGTATTTTAAATTTATTTATCTTTTCTTTGACAATAACATTAAAAATACATTTATTTGATCGTCGTCATTGAATTCAATAAGAATTTAAACAAGATAAATTTTAGCAAGAGTATTTAGAATGAATGAATATTGTTTATATTGGCATAAACAATTTTATTTTTAAAAAAATGTATTTTTAAAGAAATATAGTTATAAACAACATGATATAAATATTAGTAACAATTAATATTTTTTAAATTATAGATATACTTGAGCAGTGGCGATTTTCATAATTTTCGAGATCGTGCTCAAACAACTTTTTTAAATTATCCAGCATGTTTTTGAATAATTTTATTATTAACTAAAATCCAAGTTGGAAAATGCTGCCCTCATTTCTAGCTCCTCGGTTTTTCTCGCCGTTCATTTTAAATGGTCCTTAAACATTTAAGTCTTTATAACGGTCTTCTCTTTATAATTCCTTTATAGATTATTGTCGAATTTGAAATAACGCATAATTTACCGAAGAACTTTTATCGAGTATGCATTTTTGCAAATCAAAGGTTTGATAATAAAATAATATTATGCTTTATAAATTAACACAGAATATAGGTTGTTGTTAATATTTAACGAATCTGTGCGGCTCGTTCCTCCACTACATTATTGAAGCAAAATATCACCATTTTAATTAATACTAAAAAGAGATAACAATTAATTATAATTCATTGTGAAAGCCAGTAAATTAACATTTTTAATCCTTTTTATTTAGTTGGTTATGCGTTTTCTTTTTTAAAAGGTTTTATTAAATTATAAACATAGCTAAT
>MEIZ01000428.1:28545-40675 GCA_001723225.1 Globodera ellingtonae | reverse complement strand
TTAGTTTTACCTAAGCGCAAATCGTCCCCATAGAGAGTTAAGACAGAGCTTGGCCACATATCGCAGCCCCGGGTTGAACTTGATGTGGTCGGGATTCAGTCGGACCTGGCACACGCTCCAGGCCTTGTCGATGTAGGCCTGCTTTCGCGCGACCGCCTCGTCTTCGCTGATGCCTTCCTCGGAACAATTTGCCGGGTAGCCGCTGGCTAAAACAAATTAAAATATTTTTCTAAAATTAAACCCAATAAAAAATTACCCTCAAACTTCATTTTTAAAAATTTCTCCAAGTAGCTGTGAAACAAAGTTCCACTCCAATCGCTTGCCAGGGGCCAGATGTACGCCCTGTAAACGCGCTTAACTGTGTAACCCACCCTTAGGGCCTCCGCCAACTCAATGTGCGGGATTGTGACCGAAAAGCCTACAATTTTAATTTATTATTTAATGCTTTTAATATTTGACCTCTTTCCTCGTCCTCAAGGTGCGGACAGCTGTACTCCCTGTCGACGGCGCCGTTGGGGAAGAGTTCAGAACATTTTCGGCACAAAGGGAACAGGGTCCGCTTGTTGAGGCGCAACGGCAAAACAGGGATGCCGCAATGGACGTGCCGCGGCGGCACGACAAAGCACTTGATAATCCCCTCAAGGGGGTACCCGTCCTCCCCGACCATGTCCGCCGGCTTGCGCCAGTGGACGTCCTTGTCGAAATGGACCAGGGTTGGATGCCCGACGGGGTAATTCGTAAACATGTTACTAAATTTTTWAAAATTTATGGGGCCCCATTATTCGACCCTTACCGCGAGGGGTAAAGGCTGTTGAAATCCTTAATTTTGATCGTTCGCTCAAGACGTTCGCCCGTTTTGGCACTGTTTATTGACGCCCCTAACCATTCCGGGCCCGTTCGGCCTTTAATATATTTTTTAATTTTTTTTTTAACTCATTTATTTTATTTTACCGCCAAAGAAGGCGTCGTGAAAATCGATCGGCCCCGAGTCGGGGGTGTTGTCGAAGAACGCCTTCATTGCAGGGTTGTCTTCCAGCAGCTGGTTGAGATGACACTCCCAGATGATTTCGACCTCGAATTCCCGCGCAATCTGCTGGATCCGTTTGGCGTCCCTTGCACGAATGCCCCCCGCAGTCTCCCCTCCAGCGACAATTGCCGCGTCGTCGGGATAACAGTGCGGGCAGGCGTGCCAGTAACACCTGTTTTGTGTARAATAATTGCCTAGCCCAAGGCTTTTTTCACTTACCCGTTGACCTCGATTGCGAGGTTGTTGCCCGCCTCCGGCCTTTCGAGCATTCCATCCAAACTGAAGTTTCCAAATTTGTACTCGCCGCCCGGACTTTCAACGTGGCGAAGGGTGAGGCCGTTCGCGCGCATCTCTTCTTCCGCGCGCCACTAAAAATATTATTTTTGTTATGTTTTTATTATTAAATTTACCTTTAGATATTTTCGCGCAAGAGCGCTTTGCTTTCCTCTCTTCTCGTAGCCGAGATGCGGGATTATGGCGATCTTCTGCTTGTCGAGGTGTGCCATGTGCACAAAGAACTTCATACAAGCAGACTAAAATAATTTGAATTTTTTTTTTGGTTTTAAATGAAATTCGACCGGAATTGTAACCGAATCGGTGATGTCACCCCCTGTCTCGTTGTAGAACAAGACCCGCATTTTTATCACGCCGTGCGCGAGAATTTTGACGTCTTAAAATTTTTTTAAAAATTTCAAATTTTATTGAGGAAAAAATTGACCAGTTTTGCAGTAATCCGCGATCACTTCGCGCAGGACAAAGGGCGTCTTAAAGTTTTCACTGTGCCAGCGCTCAAGCTTTTTGCGTTCTTCCGGAAAATGTCCGCCTGGGTAGTACATCTCCAACGGCGGCAATGTATCGAGGGCCGTGTCGTAATTTTCCTCCTACATGAAATTTTAAAGGGCTTTATTTTCTATTTTTTTTTTATTATATTTTAGGTTTGCCTTATTGAATTTGTGCGGAAAATATTTTTTGTTCTCCACGCCATCAATTTCAAGGCCGAAAGTCTTGACAAACGCCGCCAATTTTACGGGGATCAATTTATAGCTGAAAAATTTATTAAATTTAGAATTTTAATTTTTAAAATGCCTGTCCCTGAAGACAGTAGCCGTAATGCCCCCTTTTCGGGGGGCCCGCATCTCCAACAAGTGGTTGCCCTGGCGTACAAGATTGGGGCGTACTCCCATTTTCAGCATTTCGCCGTAGAGCAAAACGTGATCGTAGCGAGAACCTGCAATTTTTTTTCATTATTATTTTTTTTTTTTTTGCGTTTCTTAAAATTATTTTTATCCTTTTTTCATCTAACCGGCGTGTGCGTAGGCGTAAGTTGTGACAGAGATGGGTTTCTCGCCAGCCTCGCCATAGCCGAGCATGAAGTTGTTTTCTGCGTCGTTGTTGTCACTGCCCTCTTCCTCGACGTCGTCATCTTCCATCAAGTTGTCGTTATTGGCGGTTGTTCTGCTTCCACCGGCACCCTTTCTCCGCTTTCGGTGGCGCCGTTCACCCGGGGCAAGTCCAAGAACCTCGGCCTCGAAATTCAGCAGCCACTTTGTGAATTCCGCCAACGGGTCGCCCACCCGGAAGTGTCGATCCACGCCGGTGTTGTCGTAGTGGAAGGGCGCCCAGGAGTAGAATCGCAGCGGCCCGCAGATAGCACAAGCACGGTCCAGATCCTGATCCCACACTTCTTTCTCAATGCACCGCGTGCAAGTCACGTGGGCGTAGCAGAAATTGACCTGTTTTTTTAATGTGAATTTTCAATCCTGTTTTTTTTAAATGTGAATTTTCAAATGTCTTTTTATATGTATTTTTCTAAACAACCTGCTGTTTAAAACGCAGGATCTCCGGGTCCGGCTTGAAGTCCGTGGTACACTCAAAGTCAAAAAAGATGAAGCGCTTCTCCTTCTTCGTCTTTGGCCGATACGGAATGTAACAATCCCTAGGGGCGTGGAACCCGAGACAAACACGGCAGAATTTCTGACCGCAGACATGCCCCTTTTGCTTGTCTTGGGCCTTAAAATTAAGGTTTGCCAGTTTTTGTTTTAAAAAGGGTTTACCCGATCTATGTAGATCACGCCGCAATCAGGGCATTTCTTTGAGCTTTTGCAGATCGATTTTTGAATGGTAGTCGTTTCTTTCCCGCGCTTTACTTTCTGGCCTATTATTTTGGCGTGATGCGAGTAACATTCTGCGCATTTGAAAGTCTGTAAATGTATAAAGGAATTTAAAACGGATGCTTTTTCTAAGGCACCGTCTTTACCTTATTGCAGGACAAGCATGTTTCAAAGAAGGTGCTGTTCTTGTTGTGACAGTTTCCTCTGAACAAGTTACCGACCCGTTGACAGTTATGGCACTTCCATTTGCAGGTAGCATTATGGCGGTTTGGCTGAAGATATGGCATTTCGCACTAAATTTAAAATTATTGACTGCCTTTGGGCCCGTTTACTTACGCCAAAGCAGTAATTGCCGTTATGGTTAAACATTTTCCCCATCGACTTGATGGCGTCGTAGTGCCCCGCACCCCCATCAACGCCATCCGTAAACAGTACACAAAGTTCGTGCAGGTAGTCCTTAACATTGGATTTCCAAGAGGGCTTCATTTTTCCTGTTGTTTCGAAACAAAAAAGTCGAAAAATGCCGGGATGAAGCTGGTCATAAAATGCCTTAAAATATGTTATTGCCAAAATTATTATATGCTTATGCCAAGCCACCTGAATTCTCTCTCCATACTCCTCAACAGAATAAAAAGGCTGGTTCAAATCAATATTACATGCTCTGCACAAAACTCGGACATCATTGAGTTGCAATGACGCTGCGTTCTTATAATAGCTGAATCGTTGTTGTGGCAGCACAAACTTCATGCGCAAAAATTCAAATGCCCGGAATAGGCAAAGGTTGTCGTTGTTTGTCAGTTCGTAGGTCGCCCCTTGGTGGATGGTATAGTTGATGCTGACCTCTTTGTSGCGCCCTTTGCCGGCCAGTTTTTCCCGCTTCCCGCCGCTGTCTATGGCCGTGATGTCGATCACGAAAGACTCCTCGCAAATCGACGGCCTTTCCTTTGACTTGTTGCTTTGATCAACCATTTCAAAGCGCGTCAAAATTGTCTCTGCCGTTGTGTTGTCGACCTTCTTGAAATGCAGGGCAATTTCATAGTCCAGGTGCCGCGCTGACAACAAAAAAATAAAGTGGTCTGCCACTATTTTCATTCCTTCCGCCCCTTGCACGGTGTAGGCCAAGCACATGGAGAACAGGGCCTTCAAAACGTCCTCGGGGTATGCAGAACCCCAGATGAAGTTCAGCATAAACCGGCCGATAAAACGAAATGCTTGAGGAAAAATGTATTTTAAGCCGCCTGAGCATTAATAGGAAATTTTTGGCTTAAAGCCGAGGCCTATTTATTTTATTTTATTTTTCGCGCACCTTTAAACCGGCCGGTGCTAGCCTGTGCCGCTGCCAGGCACATCCATTCGTCTCCATTGAACTGTGCGACGTCCAAAGTTTTGTTCACAGCCGGCTCTTTCGGTTGTGCTCGCGGTGCGGTCGTGGGCTGCGCAGAAACCTGAAAAATCTCTAGCTGTTAGAAAAGGGTTTTTAATTTAAACAAATTAAACCCCCACAAGGCCCTCATGCGGAAGGCGTTCAAGCACATCTTCCAGCGGCGGCGCCTCCAATATCAGCGGCATGACGTCATCCGGCAAATATTCCATTATTTTAAAAGATTGGTTAAAAATTAAATTGTAAAGACAATTTCGCTTTTTGTAACAATGAATAAAATTATTGGATAAAATAAAAAAAAGTGAATATCATAGGGTATCAAATTTCAATCAATAACAATTTTATTTTATTTTACAAGAAGTTATTGAGAAAAATTGGATCAAAAATAAACAAAGTGAATATCATAGGGTATCAAATTTCAATCAATAACAATTTTATTTTATTTTACAAGAACTTATTGAGAAAAAATTGGATCAAAAATAAACAAAGTGAATATCATAGGGTATCAAATTTCAATCAATGACGTCATCAGCCGCTATATAAGGATAATTAGTGGCCCGTTCTCCCAATACACCATGGCCAAGTGGTTAGTGTGCTTGAAACTCTCGCAGTGGTTGCGCGGGTTCGGACCCCCTCGGGTGCGGGTGGATTTTTCGGGTTAAATATTTCGGGGAAAAACTTCGCAAGTGAAAACTCGAACAAAAAATTCCCAAGTGAAAACTCGAACAAAAGCTCGAACAAAAAGTCGAAAAATTCGCAAGTGAAAAATCGAACGAAAAAAGTTTTTTCAGAAAAAAAATTCTGAAAAAATTTCAGAAAAATTCGCTCAGAGCCCCTGCCAATAGGTACCATTAGGCGGCCCCTCACTTGGCAGCCACCCAACAACAAAGGTATAGGCTGCCAATAATGCGGTGGTTTTACAGGTAGTAACTACTTAGATACATTTAAATTAGATTATTTTAAATTTCTCGAATTATTTTTAGTAGCCAATATTAATTATTTTATCAAGATCTTCCAAAGAATCAAATGGCCACTGCCTTATCGTCGAGACGCCGCTGTTTGAACTGGTTGTGCCGATGCTGATTGGTTTGTGCGGCCATTATTTCATTCAGGGAGTGAGGCACGAAAGTGATGAATGATGAATGATGGGTGGTGTTTTATGGGAAAATAAATGATTTATTTTCATTTTATCTTTTTAATCCTAACGCATAAAATTTTAGTTTAATCGTGTGAAAAATATACTAATGAAAATTATTTTTTATTTGTTTAATTCATATGGTTAATATATTTTTTTATGACATATTTATTAGCTTTCTAATGTTTAAAGCAATCATTGAAGTAAATTTTTGATTACGGCAAAGGGAAGGAGGGGGGGGGGGGAATGGGGTATTTTTGAAAAATGGAAAACACCGAATCAAAATCAATAAAAAAGGTTCAGTCGCTTTTGTCTGGCAATTTGAACGCTCTCCAGCTCCACAATCAGCTTGTCCCTTGTACCTACCGAAGCCGTCAGCAATCCCATCGCCATCTTCATTGCGATAGCAGTCGCAACTGCCTTTGCCGTTGCCGGGGAGTCCGTTGCCGGGGGGCAAACTATATTGAATAAAAAAAAGCATTGAACGAGAACAAAAAGTAAAATTGTTTTTCTTTGAGAACCTCGCTTTCGCCACAACCACAACAGCAGGCCGCCGACTCCGACTACTATGAAAATGCCGCTGACCCTCGATAGAATCCAAAACACTATGAAACTTTATTTAGTTTTTTGGTTATCATATATATTTTTTTGATTAACATTGTTAGCTGCTTTAAAATAAGCTCTTTATTTTAAAATTTATTTATTTATTTTTAATTTATTAAATTATTTTTTTCATTGATTTTTGAGCATTTATTTATTAAATAATTGTCGTTGAATTATTTCATACTTAGAGCTCAGTTTTATATTCGCTATAATTTTTGATTTAATTAGTACAATGTTTTTAGTCCGAAAGGCATCATTTTATTGCACTTCCAGTCAACCAGATATTCTTATCCGGAAATTAAATGTAAAGTTTTTTCTTTAATGTGAATTAAAAAGAATTTGCATTTTTCAATTGATTTTTCTCTACGGCAAAAAAGACAAACACTTTAGTATGTAATGATTACTATTTTATTTTTAACAGATGAGAGAATTGATTTTATTTTGATAAAAATAATTGTTTCGTTTTAATTTATTGACTTGTCTTGAAACCCGCTGTTGGATTCTCAATACCTTTCCTGCGTTGTTGATAAATAAAAGTGGAATTTTTATTAGCAAAATTATTAGGAAAAATAAATTTCCTTGCATTTTGACACATACTGTAATTAAACCGTGATACTGTAAACACTAAAAAAAGAATACGATTTTCCTTTTTTCAGAATGTAAAAATTATATCTTAAAAAATTTTTATAAATTTAATTATATTTTTTAATTCAAAGGTTTTTTAAATTACATTTTTTAAAACCTGTATTTATTGGAATGCGAAGCATACTTTTATATAATTGTCACTAAACACAATTAAATGTTTATAATTTAATCGTTTTATTCTTTAATTTGAACAATTGTTGGCTGTAGCACGCACATGCGCCTGTCTGTCGTCAAGCAAGCGCTGGTTGTTTGTATTTTCTACTATTATTTAATTAATTTATTAATCAAAATCAAAATTTCCCCATAGCAATGCCAGCGCGTACTGAAACAGGTTGAATTATTTCATTGAATTTTACCCGTACTAATAACCTGTGTATTGTTGCGATTTTATTTATTTGTGTTCTTATAATATTTATATATTTTTTTGAGTTTATTCTCCGGCGTTCATTTTTACTTTTTGGTTAATTCACCTTAAAGTTTAAAATTACTCTTATGGTCAAATCACACAAGTTAGCATTTTTTGTTAAATACTATTGCTAATGTTTATTTTCTAATCCTTTTTTTAGATTTAATTATTAAACACATATTTACCAACATATGTATCTTTTTGATATTTTCGAGATTAATTTCATTTATAAAAAAAGTTAATCAAAAATATGTTCAATCTGGCGGTTATATTATTTCAATTTTAAATTATCCATTTTACAGTTGTAAGCGAGAAAAAATAATCCGACTTTTAACAAATAAATCTCCGCATACATAATTTGTTGATTTTATATTAACGCTTTTGGATGTTTATAATATTAAAATAAGCAATATTGAAATCATCCTCTTTGATTCAACAAATTAGTTTACTCAATTTTTATTGTTATAATGTTTTGCATTACACTGGATTTTTTATAAATATAGAGAATATAACAAGCAATGTCCTCGCGCATATTCTTGGAGTTAACTGTCACAAGGAATAAAAACTGTGGATCAACTGCCTCCATCATGGCCTTACAGCCTGCCTGTACAACACTTCATTTTTGCATGAGCGCACAATGAAGAAAATATCGTCAGCCCTTGTGCAGTAATGAATTTTTGTTATAATTTTTATTCTGCATTTGGCTTTAATGTAAAATATAATATGAAATATTTTATAATTTACCATGTCAATGTAATTAGTTTCCTTTGCGTAATTAGCGGTCGTCTTTCCATTCCTAATTTATATGAAAATTTGCGCTTGACGTCGTTTAAACCCCCTTTTCGCTTAAAGCCGTGTGGTATTGTTGTTTGGTTTGAGTATAATGTCGAATCATTTTAAATTTTTAAAATAATTTAGGACAAAATACAATTCGATTTTTCTCTTAAATTTATTTTTTACAACTGTTCATTTGTTTATCTACAATAATTTAAAATTGATAGTTTATTTTTGCGAACATTCTAAAATTGCTTCGATTAAAACTTTTATTGTTTGTTTATTTTAATTTAAAATTAATTTTTTTAGTTTTGTAAGCATGCTAAAATTTATTGCTTGGTAGTCGCTGGAGCGGACGCGGAAGTACACGAAGTTCCTGGCTTTACGTTCTTTGGTGAGAATCTGCTGCTCCAAACGGGTAAATCAAAGGGTGATTTTAAGAAATTTTGTTACTTTATTGGGTTATGCAAAACGTTCACCAATCTGCGACTGTTCTTTATTAATTGAAATATAAATTTATTTGTTTTATAATGTAAAGAATTGTAAAATAAATTATTCAAGTGTTTATTTTTATATTAGAATTAATACAAGTTTATCAGCATGTGTAAAATTTTGGTACTGATATTTATATATTTCTTGATTTAAATGCACAGATTTTTATTATAATATTTATTGAACGTTCGTGTTAGCTTGACTTAATTACAAAATAAGAAATGAATACCTATTTTAGAAATTGTTTTAAATATTGTTTGCTTTTTAAATTGGAAAAGTTAAATAATAACAAAAAATTTGTTTTAAATTAAATTATATTGGCGAATTATTAGAAAAATTAATCATTTTTTTAAATAATACTTGTTTCGTTGCCTTCTCCGTTAATTCGGCATGGTATCAGTTCACTTGTTGCAAATGAAGTGGCAAATGCCTAAGGAAACTTTCGTCCTTCATATTATTTTTGTTTTATTATCATTATTATTGTTTATTTTCTTCATTTCAATCATCCTTTTCTTCGTCGCCAAACGATCGGACTTAAATAAAATTTTAAAACGCATATAAAAAATTTTAACCGGTCAAGTCATAAATTTTCCCTTATGGATCGCCGAATGGCATTATTCAAACCATTTTTAAGATTCATTATGTCACAGTTCAAAATTCCTGTTGAAATTAATATAACAAAATTTATTTTTTTACCATGCCAGAATTTTGCAACATTACGACTAAATTATTATGTTATTTTGTGCGTTGAATCCGATATTATACTTTATTATTTACGCAAATCGTCACATATGTTGTTCTCCCAATATGTTAGCCGCAGACGTACTTTATAATAAATTCAGCTGTTGACTTTATTTATTTGAAGACGTTTTATATAAGTTTGTAAAATTCCTTTATCATAACATTTCTCAAATTTTATTTTTATTTATTTTTAATTCCATGGGTGGATTTGAAAATGGTAATTTGGAACGATCTGTTTATTGTATAAGTGATTCGTTTGCTCTAACATATAGCTGTCTAACATTTGCTGTTCCAACCCTCTTTAATCGTTACTGTTCAAAAAAATGAACGAAAGAATATGTAGTTGAGGCACTCCTCTCACATTTATCAGTGCTCAACAGACGAAGTGCTTCGAGATCCAAAGTTTTGCCTATTTTTAGTTTATTTAATAATTTTATCCTTTTCGCGGTCTTTGCGATAAGATTTCTTTTAGATATTTTTTATGAAAAACTTTTAGATTTTGGATTCTTAAATTAGTTTTTGGAGTGTTATTCAGCAGTGGACGATCAGCTGTATGTCAAATGTCAAACGTCTGAAAATATGTTACTTAATGTTGGTTACGAATTCATCAATATCAAAAAAATTGAAAATTTAAAGCGGTTTTTTATTCGGTTGAAATTTTTGAAAATTGAGGAAAAATGACTTCTATAATCTACAAAAAATTCAACAAATTAAAAATCCGTTTTAAATTTCCTTTTTATTTTCTATTGACAAGCAAAATATGGAATATGGATAAAAATCGCAAAATATGGTTATAAAATGGACTCAGAAGCTCCAACCAAAGCTAAAAACACTATTTATGGCATTTATACGTTGTTTCGAGTAGAGCCCGGCGGGAACGGGATTCCCGCGGGAAAAGTACGGGAATCCCGGTCCCGTTCCCGTCTTTTTTGCCTAGCGGGATTTTTTACGGGAACGGGAAAAAGACGGGATTCCCGCGGGAAAAGTACGGGATTCCCGTCCCGTTCTTTTTGAAAACCCCGTTCCCGTTCCCGTTCCCGGAAATTTTATTTTAGTCTTTTTCCCGTTCCCGTTTATTTTTCTTGGCGAAATGTTTTCAAAAATTTAACAATTTTGGACCAATTTTCATCACAAAAATGATTAAATTTCAAATTTTTTTTAATGGCGGCGCCTATCGGCACCGCCAAACTCACCCAAAATGTGCCATATTCTGTTGGTTTCTGATTTTCTGAATCAATTAAGATTTCAAAAGCTTAAAAAAACTACGTTTTTTAAGATTTTGGTAGCAAATCTCTTATCAAATTGAGCAAAAAATGCAAAATTTTCTCGGCGGCGCCTATCGGCACCGCCGATCCCTCCCCTCCTCCACCTCGAGAAATGAAATTCTCAAAAAATTTGAATTTTGAAAAATTCGCAAATCGGAAAAAATTAGAAAATTTTGAGCAATTTTCTTAACAAAAATGTTTTAAAAATTTTCCGACGGCGCCTATCGGCGTTGTTGGACCCTCCAATTGTATATCAGAAATTTATCGCAAAGTGCCCGCCAAAAAAATTTCGAAAAATTCTTAGTTTAAAAATTTTCTAAATTTTTCCCGTTCCCGCGGGATTCCCGTTAAAAATTGAACGGGATTTCTACGGGAACGGGAAAAAGACGGGATTCCCGTTCGGGATTCCCGTCCCGTTCTTTCTGAAAACCCCGATCCCGTTCCCGTTCCCGGAAATTTTTTTTTACCGGGCTCTAGTTTCGAGTGCGCAAAAAAAATATGGATTTCCATATAAATCGCGGCCCTAATCATAAATTATTATGGGTTTAAATAAGCCCCTTATTAAATATAACGGGCAGCATAATAATACTCATTTAGTTATAATTGGGGCATTTGTTCTATTAATTAAAAATTAACATTTTTAGACTTGTTGATCGCATTTTAGGTTTAATATGCTTTGCCTTCTAAACCGTCTTTCTGTCAGCTAAATGAAAGTCACAGATTCTTTTGGTTTGAATTTTTTTTAAATGTGTTTTTTTGATTAAACCGACAATTTTTAAGATAAAATATGCATTTGTATTACTAGATTGAATGAAAACAGATATAAACTTTAAGTAGTGTTATTATATTATATATATGATAACATTATTGCTCTGAAAACACCAAACTACTTTGGTGCACCGCTCAATTTTATTCGGCTTCTAGTCTCTTCGCTCTTTCATTAAAGAAACATTTTTTAATAATTTTCAAATATTTCAATTAAAATGCGCGCAAAAATAAGATTTTTTGAAAAAAATTTTGCTGCAATTTTCTTAACCAAGATTGCCGATTATTATAAAAATTTTGCTTTCCGGACCTCTCCTACTCCTAAAAAGCTTCAAAAAATTACCGCATTTTTAAATTTTGGTTGTAATTAGCAAATTAGTCGAAAATTCAAAATTTTTTCGGTGGCGCCTATCGGCACCGTCGACCCCCCCCCCGCCCACGCAAAAATCAATAAAAATTTTAAAAAACTTTTTTGACAAATAAAATTATTTTGAAAATTTGAATTTCCGGGCATTTTTGGGTCAGCAATTCCGGTTTTCGGACACTGTTTGGGATTCGGTTACATCACTGATGCCCTTCCATTCTCTTCAAAATATGAACAAAATTGGAAATTTTCGCATTTTAATTTTTATCGTTTCATTTAATATTTTTGACCAAAACATTTTGCCTTTATTCATTTAATTTACAAGAATTAACTGAATGAATGGGTGTGTTTGGGCGGAGAAAGGTCAGTGCTCAGTGCCAATCGAAGAATGCGAAATATTATTGGGAGAGCAGACAAATAG